>CAUYUJ010006847.1:57502-177105 GCA_963575745.1 Prorocentrum cordatum
TCCCGACGCTCCTCTCTCACGTCCTCATATCCTTCTTCCTTATACGAGGTACGATCAGTCCAAGAGGCTAGTCTTCTGACCCCTCCTCCCCGAGGGAGGAAACAGAGAAGGAGCAAAAGCACGAGCTAGCGGAGGAGACAGAGAAAGATAAGACAGAGAAAAGACGGTGAGCAGGATGACCACGACTTGTAAGACGAAGACGACGACGACGAACACGACGAGAACGACTTCTGGGGGTCTGGGGGCCCCCAGAGGCAGAGGCCCCCACGTCCCTGGAGGCCGCCGCTGACGCCCAAGGGGGACTACGCACAACCAAAAGCCACGATCCGTGGTAAGAACACGATCGCGACCACGAAACCGAGGACAATGGAGAAGACCACGATGACGACGACCAAGACGACGAGGACGAAAACGAGGACGAGGACGAGGAGGACGACCCCACTAAAAAACTATCCCCGCCCCTCTCCGGATTCGTGGGTCGCCAGGCGTGTGAGTTTCTCCCCCTTGTCTCCTTTTTCAAGGGTTCCAAGCCAAGAACTTGACCCCCTCCCCAATGGCCCCAGACGACCGCCGGGTGAACTCCTCAGGGGGGATCCCGCCTCTCTTAGGCTCCCTCTGAGGCCCCGAGATGGGCCAAGAGAACCTCAAGAAGGCTCCGAGTCGTAGAAAGGTCGCTTCAACGTGCGCCAAGAGAGCCTCAAGACGCCGTCCAAAAAAGCTGGAATAAACAATTTGCGGGAACGTGCGACTTTTGCATATACGCTTCCTGGGCATTCACAGCGTCCAAGACGGCGCAAGAGTCCCCAAAGATCGCCCCAAATACGGCCCAAGAGGCGCATAAGAAAACCCCAGGAAGGCCAACGAATGCCCCAAAACATGCCAAGAAACGTCCAAGACGCAGGGCTTCAAGCCGGGGGACCTGAAATGACATATCGAGCTTTCCACTCGAAAGGGGACTGCCATCAGGTTCCCAAGAAGCCGCCAAGATGCCCCCAAAAGTCCCCTTGAGGCCAAAAAGAGGCCCCAAGAAGCTCCCAAACAGCCCCAATAATTTCCACCCAAGAATATCCAAAGGACTATGCCTCAAAACCCAGGCACGATGGCGGGATGGGCTGCAGGCTGCTCGATTGAATCCCTGTTCTTCCGCATCTGCTCCTCCCCCTCCTCTCTATCCCCGGTCTTTTATCATTCCCTCTCATCTTCCTTCATTTCTCCCCTCCCCTCTCCTCTGTCGGTAGCACTCAACAGAACCACCGAAGTCTGAACACACGAAGTTCCAAACCAAATATGAAATTGAATAGATCGTGATCGATAAGATCCGCTCGTAGTTTATATCAGCTCAGGGGCCCCTACGAATCAGTTTGAGTCAAAATAGGCAGCGGGCGCGCACACACCTACACACAAGTATGTACCGCAAGCAAGCAAGCAACACATACACACGTGCATGCTAGCAATCATTAAATCATGCGTAGCTACTACATTGGAACAGATTCTGTGCCATTGACACAGGGGAAAGAAAATAAGCTTTTAAGCCCCGATTCCTCAATACACTACATCACACACGCGCTGCCATACCTAATTCAACTCAAAACAAAATCAGAAAACCTGCACATTGTCAACTACAGAGTCGAGAGATGTGCCCTGGTCTCCTGAATATCGTAGGTCCCGCATACGATGACCATCACCACGCCATTCATGAACCGCTTGAGCTCGCCGATAGGGGACCTGCCGTGAACTCGTCCGTCGTGGTCACCGTCGGCTCGTGAATCGACTTTATCTCCTGAAACCTCGGCGTGGCTAGATCTCGTCGATACGTACACTGTGACTGAGCGTTCGCCGACCTCATTCGTTTGGGCTCCGGCACGTCTCGAGCTCTCAGCGTCATCTGCCGTAACTCGTTCTTCGTGTTATTCAGCTGCCGCTCCAACTTGTCGTTCGAACCGTTCAGCGTCGACAGCCTTTTGTAGCACAGTCCAAGCTCCTCGTTGGCGTCCTGCAGTAGCTTCTCGGTCTTGATCGGCTTCTCCTCGTATGCCGCTAAGCTCTTGCCGCGCTGCTCGAAATCCGTCATCAGCTTCTCCATGTCTGGCTGCATGTCGACTATCTGCTTGGCTCTTTCTTCGATCTTACTCCGTTGCTTTTCGTTCTTCTCTTTCAAGCGCTCGATCTCATCGGCCTGCTCGCTCATCTTCGTCTTCATCCGCATGTACTCGGCGTCGTCGTCTCCGCGTGAGGCTGGCGTGTCTCTCAAACGGCGTTTCATCTCCTCGTTCTTTGTTTTCCAGAATCGCTCATTCGCCCGTTTGATGTAGCACGTCACACACAAACAACTGCCGCAAGCCAGCACCATCACAACCAGCGACATCGTGAGCACGGTCACGTAGATCCACTGCGTCTCGTTGATGTCCAAGCTTGGGCAGGTCTCCTCCGCTTTTGTCGTCGTAGCCGCCGTTGTCGCCACCAGCGCCGCGAGTCTCTGTGCTGTCCTGGTCCCTGCCCTCGTCGCTCTGACCATCTCTCGCGCTGGCACTTCATCTGGTGTCTGGTCCACCGCATTCGCCTCGTCGAAGTCGGCCGCCGCGTCGTTTAGCTCCTGCTCGTTCTTGTTACGCTCTTGCTGGCTGACCTTCTTGCCTGCCGTGAACGTCGCGTCGTACTTCAGCGCGTGTGTCATCCTCCTCAGCTTCTCCACGAACTGCTGCCGCACCTGCAACTTAGTCAGCCCGTCCGCCATCTGCTGATGTGTATTCGCCCATCTCCACACTCCGCCGAACTCCTTCATCTTCTCGTTCACCTGCATGATCTCGATGCCCGTCCTGCGCTCCGTCAGGCCACCGGCTGGCGCCTGAGAATTGGCTGCGTCGTAGAGCGCCTTGCAGTCTGTGATACACGGGCTTCGCCCGAGCACCTGCAACATGTCCGATCCCGTCAGCTGCATGTTGGGGTAGAGCATCGTGGTCAGCATCGTCTTCGCAAACTCCAGAGCGTCCACCGCGTTGGCCGCCGCCTGAGCCTCCCCGGCCAGAGAACTCCTGCAAATGCGAACCAACTTCTTGCTCGTCCAATCGATGATAACCAAAAGCGTGGCCTGGCCGTCGTCGATCCTGTCGTCCTCGATCGCGAAGATCATGTAGCCTCCTTGCGACTCGCCGTTAAGTCTTGTTGCCCATGAAGCGCCCCGGTACACTCCAAGTCGCAGCTGCTCCCACTTGGACACGTAACGAATACGGATGCCCACGTCGCCACTCGCCTTCAGGAACCGCAATGACTTGTTGGCCTCCAGCAAACTTCCAACCGTGGCTTTGCTCACGTCACCTTGGGCAAAAGAAACTGTCGCCGCCGCCTGCACCATACACTGAGATGCCGGCCACTGCATAGCTCCATTAAGTCCTCGTAGCTGGCTGATCTCCTTCGGCGTGCACAAATCGTCCGGATGCTGGCGGCGTACCTTCTCGATGCTAATCGGCTTCACCTTGTGGATGTACTGCTCGGCCTTGACCTCGATCTCGTTCCTTGACTGCGACTGCGTGGTCTCCATACCACAGAAAACGATACCGTTCTGAAACTCCCACTTGCCGAACTTAAAGCGCATGCTGAGAGTCTGCACCCTGTCCAGGAACGTGCCCTCGTAGGCCTGCTTGTCGGTCAGGTCGGCCTCGCCGCCACCGATGAAGTCGTCCACGTGTAAACCCAGAATGCCGTCCAGTACGTAGTGCTGGCCGTCGTCTGCGCTCCACACCAGAAAGGGGTCGTCGCCGTCGGCCGCGATGCGGTACGACAGGAAACAGCACCGACCCAGCTGGTGTTGAAGAAATCCGACGTCGATCATGGCCTCCGTGATCGTCTGATTCCACTGCCTTGGAGCGCGAACATCTCCGAAAGCTGGCTTAAGCATCTGCAATATCTCGTCGTCCTTTAGGCCCATCAGCTTCGCCAACCTCCTTCGGATGTCCTTCGTCGGTCTGCTGAAAATGCGCACTCCCTGCTCGCGAATGTCTTTGGCCTGCAGGAATGCGCTTTTCACGTCAGCTGCCACCATCTTCCACGACTGCTGGCACAAGATGAGCAGGATGAGGTACCTCGCGAGCCTCGTCAGAGTAGGGCTTGCCTTCTCCACGTTGGTGCTCGTCACCTCCTCCAAGTGAAATCCTTGAAGAATCACTCGCGCATTTGCCTCTCGAACTCCGTCCTTCATCTTCCACTTCAGCAGAAACCTCATCGGACACACTTCGCCAGCTCCCGCCGTCGCCTCGTTCACCGCCTGCCACGCCTGGTTCTCGATCCAGGGTAGCAATGCCTTGGTCTTGGCCTCGTCGAACTGCACCTTCTCGTCCGGCGTGAGCCTGGCCTCCACTACCGCGTCGCGCTTCGCCGCGTTCGTGAGGTAGATCATCTCCTCGTCCTCGTGCAGCAGTAGCAGCTCGTCGTCGCCTGTGTCCGACTTGATAGTATCCGTCTCCATCGGTGTTATCCTTGGTCTCTTAGCCAACGGTTTGAGCCCGTCGAGCCGTCTCGCCGCGTTAATGCTCTCCAGTAACTCGTCCCTGTCGTCCACCTTCCGCTTCTCCACTATGGCCTCCGGTTTAGCGTCCTCTTCTTTCTCTTGGCTTGGAGCCTCGAGATGAGGTTCTCGCCCGCCATCGGCTTCCGGTAGATCGGCTTCGGGTCGAGACTCGGCCGCCGCTGACTGCGGCTGCTCCTCCTTCACCTCGCGCTCGGCTGCCTCGGCTTCTTCGCTGCTCCTCGTCCTTTCGTCGCGATGAGCCTGCTCCTCGACTGGCTCCTCCACCTTACCGTCAGTGTCCACGCCTGTAGCGTCCACGTCCATGCCCTCGGCCCGTCCGTCGTCTACGCGGTCCTCTGGGTCCCCGAGCGCGTCGCCAACGCAATCCTTGTACTTGATGGAGCCGGTCGCGTTCTTCAACCTCTTGAGCAACCTCTCCGCCGTTGACAAGGGTAGACCGAAATCATCATCTGCCTCCTCGCGTTGTCGTCGCTCCTCTGGTAGCTCTGGCCTCAGCAACTCGTGCGTCGTCCTGAGCAGCGTGTTGTTATGCACGCACCAGATAACTGACTGCCTCAGCTCATCGGGGTCGTCCGTGTACTCGACCTGCGTCACCATCGCCGGTCCCTTCCAATAACTCTTGATCAAGTCGCTCTCGCCCTTGTCGCGCCTCCAAAAGTAGACGTACCTGCCGATCTGGAACTCCTTCGCTAAGGGTCTGTTGCGAGCCGCTAAAGCCTCTCGCACTGCCCTCGACATATTCGCCGCGAAATACGCCTTGGCCGCGTCTCGCCTGCGACCCAGGTTCTGGTAGAATCCCTCGTCGTGCTCTCCAAGATCGCCCATCGTCGTCGGCTCGTCCGCCATGTTGCCCAGATCTCTGGGCTGCCGTCCGAGCGCGCGCTGCGCTGGAGTAAACCCTCGAACGTTGCGTAGCCGATTCCTCATGTCGCACGTCACTCGCACCGTAACCTTCAGGCTGTCGTCTGGTCGGTCCTCGTGATACTTCGCGATCTGCTCTCGTCGTGCTTGGTGATTCCTTTCAAGGATCCCGAGTTGATGATGAGCGTCTCTCGGTATGAGCTGCAATTTTATCTGCCGCGTGTCGCACCACTCCGAAAACTCCTCACTCACACGCGCACCACTTTGATCAGCACGAATACGCACTGGCACACCAGCCCAATTGATCCAGTTTTTCTCGATCGCCCTTATCTCGGTCTTCGCTTTTTCGTCTGGCACTACCGTGTCGACCTCGTATCGCGAGCTCTCGTCCATAATCGTAAAAATCAGCTTGTGCTTCTCGTTCCACTTAACGTGAAAAGTGTCTATGTCGATCGTGTCGTTGAAACCTCTATCTTTGGAATCCTAGCGATCCGAACTGGTTTAGGCCTCTGCCGTTTCAAGCATATCTCACAAATATAAATCCGCGCGCAGCTTACCAAACGATCATCCGCGTTCATCTCCTTGAGTGCTGCTGCCAACGCTTCGCTCGATGGGTGACCCATCTGCACATGCACCTTCTCAACCCACTTGACCTCGTCGAGCGTGAACTTATCAAGTAGATTATTCCAGACTTCTTTATACTCGATCTTGTCAAACTATTCTTGCGTCATCTCCTCTACGGCGTAGCTTGACTCGTTCTGCGGGTCGTCCACGATGCAGATTGCCGCCTGAAACGCCACTCCTCGGGTAGTTCTCCACTCCGCGCATGTTGTGAGCTCCTTCCAGCATAACGTGTTTCTCCTTACAGCTGCAGCGCCTCCAGAGTCCCTCGTGCATCTTGTACTTGGTCGTCCGCGCGTTCGTGGGCTTCTTGATCGGACCGATCCTGCGCCCGTCGCGGTCCAGCGCCTTCAGCCCGTGCGCGCACTGGTCCACGAACGTGTCGTATCCTTCCATGTCCTGCCAGACGTCCTCGCTCCACGACGTCGCGTACCTGGGATGCTCCAAATGCGCGTTCCTCTCGTTCTTCTGCTGCTCGTCGTAGATGTCCCGGCTGAACTTCAGAAACTCTTTCTTCTGTTTCTCTCGCTCTCGTCTGCGCTGCTGCCGGTATCTGTTGTCCCTGCTCGCGTCGTTCAGCGTGTTGATCGAAGACCGCAGCGTACATGGCGGTGAAATCCAAACTTCCTCTGGCCTCTCACGTCGCAGTTTTTCAAAGAACGCTTCGCGATGTGACTTCCTCGTAAAATCCCAGCCAGTGTCCAACGTATACTTGTCCGTTTTGAAGTCGCCATGCTGCTCGACATACTGTGAAATGCGTCCCTCATTGACAACGATCTCACGAAACTTGCGTTTAACTTTAGGTTTCTCGTCGAGCGTCCTGTTAACCTTCGTAAACCAGTCCTTCAGCTGCTCGGCGTCGAAGTTCGTCGCCTCCGCGTCCTCCTTCTCCTCGCCATGAGCGCTGGTCACGTAGAAGTCTATCTCCTCCTCTTCGCTCTTGACCTCGTGATCTCCGTCCGTGTCGGCGTCCGTCGAGCTAGACTCCTCTTTGATCTCCAGCGCGTCCTCCGGGGAACTCAAAAGGTCCAGGGTCATGTGGCCTTTCTCGTTTGTCTCGATGTCGCTCCACGTCTGAGGTACTTCGCCCAGGTACATCGCCTTCTTGTTGCGGTAGTCCACCACGACGCCCCATTCTTCGAGACACGGCCGAGCCACCAAAAGAGAAACTTTTCCCGGCACCAGGTAAACCGTGATCTCGCGCTTCGTCTTGCGAACCCAGACAGGGAACGTAACCATCTGCTTTGCCGTCGCCGTAGCGTCGTTGCCGAACCGGAATGTCTTCTGGCACCGCTCCGCCGTGATCTGGTCGGCCATGCCCATGTCCGTCAGCTTCTTACGCCACTTCGGCCATTCGTCAAGTCCCATGGCTGGCTTCGTAGCTCCACTGTCGCCAACTCCTTCGCCCGTAGCCAAACTCACTTCTTCGAGTGGTAATCCGCGCGCCGTCTCCATGCTTGGAGCGATCTCCGTGAACTTATTGTCCGTGCCGATCTCGTACAGCATCTTCGCGTCCTCGTCGCCTTTGGTGGGGGCTCCATCTCGTCGCCGCTTGAACCTTGGTCCGTGTTGCTGCGTTGATCCCGTATGCGTCGTCTTCGGGCTGCCGTCGAAATGCTTGCCGCCCTTGCCACCGCCGAAGGGTATTCGTCCACCGTATCGTCCTTTCTGCTTGCCCTTCTGCGCGCCTCTCGCTTTGCCACTGCTGCTGCGTCCTCTTCCTTTTGGCGGCCTGGCATTTCCAACTCTTGGAGGGGGTAATCCACGCTTCTCGTCGATCAGCGCCACCACGGGGTAGAACCCTCGGGACTTCGCCAACTCGTTCATCTTAGCTCGCGCCTCCGCATACGCTGCGTCGGCCTCCTCGGTAGCCTCGTAGGCGTTCTCGAGATCCTCCGGCACTTCTTCGTCTTCCTCGTGCCATTCGTCATCTTCTTGGTAGTCCTCATGCGGGTCGTACTCGTCCTCATAGTAGGCATCATCATCTTCTTCATAGTAGTCTTCCATCCAGTAGCCTTCCTCTCGACTGCCTCGTCCGTGATAAGTACCCCTCACGCGATCGATGTCCTTCTTGTGCGCCACGCTATCGCCTCCGAACCTCGTCTTCAGACTCTCCGTGACCACCTGCACCGTCAACCTGTTGTTGCACAGCGCCTTGAGGTTGGGTACTTGCCACTGGGGAATCGCCGCCCGCGTCATCATATGCCATCCTGCCAGTAGGTCTGGTAGCTCGAGTCCAGCTTCGCGCAGCTTCGTCAGCTCCTTGCCGTGCCTAAGTACGTGCGCGTTGAGCGTCTCCTTCGTCTGCCGCGCGAACTCCCCGAAAAATCCGTCGCACCTTCCTGGCAACTCGACCTCCTGAGTGTACCTGTACAGCACGTCCAACTTCTCAAATATCTCCTCGAATGCCTCGGCGGTGTCCATCCTCTCGAAACTTATCTCGTCGCAGGCGTCCCGCGCGTCGCCCTGCAGGCTCTGCAGGAGCAAGTAGGCGCCCTCACTCACCACTGACGCGCCTCGGCGCGCACACAACCTCTGGAACACCGTCGCTCTCCGTCGAAAGTTCCTGTACGTCGCGTGGCTGAGGTCCGTCGCGTCCGGGCAGCACTTCGCCAAGCCCGCGTCCATCTGCGGTGGCCGATCACGTCCGCCTCGACCACCTCCTCCGAGGAGCTCGCTGTCGTCGTCTGGTACTTCCTGCTCCTCGGCTCCACGACGTTCCTCCTGCTGGCCGCGTCCGCGTCCAGCACCGCGTCCACGTCCAGCGTCGTCACCGCCACGCCCTTCACCTTGTCCGCGTCCCGGTCCTGGTTGACCGTTGGGCCGCATCTCTCGACTCTGTTGGGAGAGAATCAAGAGCGGACTTTATCGGTCGGGCCGTGGATCTGGAGCCGTTGGCTCCGCTACCAATGTCGGTAGCACTCAACAGAACCACCGAAGTCTGAACACACGAAGTTCCAAACCAAATATGAAATTGAATAGATTGTGATCGATAAGATCCGCTCGTAGTTTATATCAGCTCAGGGGCCCCTACGAATCAGTTTGAGTCAAAATAGGCAGCGGGCGCGCACACACCTACACACACGTATGTACCGCAAGCAAGCAAGCAACACACACACATGCATGCTAGCAATCATTAAATCATGCGTAGCTACTACATTGGAACAGATTCTGTGCCATCGACATCCTCTTCCTCATCATTCTGGTTGTGTTCCTCGTCTTCCTCATTGTCCTCACTGCATAATCCGCACCGAAAGCAGCGCCAGCAACAGCAACATCGTCGGACAGCAGAAGACCACGAGCACCATCTGATGATGCACCAGCAGCAGCCGCAAGACATGCAGCAGCACCAGCGCCGAAGCTCGCGACGTGATCCAAAAGGTAGTCCCCGGTGTTGCCTGGCAGTGACCAACGCAGGCCAACAGCAACGACTTCAGCAGCAGCACCAGCAGCAGCACCACCACCAGTAACAACACAAAGCCCAGCAACAACACCAACACCAGAAATGCACCGACGCCGGCAAAAGCGACAGCAGCAGCACCATCGCTGTAGAGCGCGAGCACCATCTGACGCAGTACTAAGAGCAGCCCCAGTACAGGCAGCGTCAGCACCAGCGTGTGGGACGTCACCCAAAGAATTGCCCCTGGGGTGGCCTGGCAATGGGCACTGACAAGCCAGAAGAATCAACATCGTCAGAAGCAGCACCAGCCGAGACAGCACTGGCAGCAGCAGAAACTGCAGCACCACAAGCAACGACAGCATCAGCAGCAGCAACGGCATCGGAAGCACCACGAGCAACAGCAGCGTACACTGCTGCGCGGTGGAATCATTTCACCGCCAGTGCGGGTGAAGGCCCTTGCACAACTCACGCGAGGCAGCAGGCTGGAAGCATGCGGGCACTCGGCCGACGCCAAAACGGCGGTTCCCCTCTGACCCTCGCGCCAGAGGCCCACAATCCACCGAGGCGCCGCCAGAAAGCTCATGGAGGTCTCCAAGAAGCTTCCCAGAGGCGTCTATGAGGCCCCTACCCGGCCCCAAAAGGCCCCGAAGAACTTTGTGGAGGTCCCTGCGAGGTGCTTCCCCAGATATCCACATCCACACACTCAGCCATCGAAGAGGACTCCGCCCCAAAGCCCCAGCACGGTGGCAAAATCAGAGTGGGGCCGGGGGTGCAAATCATGACCGGCGGCATGTGCGCGGCCCAGCGGGTGGGGCCAAGGACGTAATGAAATGAGAAGAGGCGCCCTGAGATCCGGGGAAACATCATGGCCCACGCCATGATGTCCCCCCCCCGTCATCACCCCCCTCTTTGCCATCCCCGACGCAAGACTTCCCCGCGCGTCACGGGCCGACCTCGGATCGCTCCCGAAGGCGCAGGCTGGGTGCTGCCGACGCCGGCGAGCCGCTCGGCCGCCACCGGGAGCTCCGCTGCTGTTCCCGGCCTCGCAAGCCCGCCGCGGGCGGGCGGCGCGGGCGGGCGGGCGGCGGCCGCGCGCGCCCGCGCGCGGCGGGCCTCGGGGAGGCCCCGCGTCTCCGCGGAGGGCTGCAGGCGGGAGAGGTGCGGGAGGAAGCCGGGGACGCCTCGGCGGGGGGCCCGCGCGTTCTGCCCTGGCGTCGTCGTCGTCGTCGCCGTCGCCGTCGCCGTCGTCGTGCTGCAGGAGGCCAGGGGCGCCTCAGAAGAGGGCACGCGATCGAGCTGAGGCAGCCAAGCCGTTGAGGGAAGGCCTCTTAGAGGGAGGCTGCTTCCTGGAAGGCGCTGGGGGAAGGCTTCTTAGAAGGAGGCCGCTTTCGAGAAGGCGCCGGCCCTACACGTAAGATGAGGCCCACGCCTTCTGAGAAGCAGGGGTGCTTCCAAGAAGCCCCCCCCACCCCCCCAACCACAAAACTCTCGGGCGGCAATACTCGTCCTCCCCCTCCTCACGCCTCCCCTCCTCGTCCGCCTCCTCGCTCTCCCTCCTCGTCCTCTCCGCGTGCTCCCCTCCTCGCCCTCCCCCTCGTCCTCCCCCTCCTCGTCCTTCTTCCACTCGCCCTACCCCCTCTGCGCGTGGCTGGCTTCTCTGTCCACGCACGGAGGCAAGCTCGGCGCAACCCTCGGTGAGCGTTACAACAGGGAGCAACGATCGGAAGGGCAACCCAAGACCGCAGGAAGGTGGCCCCAACGTGTGCCCTCGAAAAATCAGATGAAGGCAGAATCGCGACAAACTCAGACCGTTACAGATCGATAATCTCTGAGCATCGGCGGGTTTGGAGGTTGCATCGGGCGCCGCGGCCGTTCCAGAGCGCGACGGAACGCTCTGCGAGCGTTCCAGAACGCTCGGGAACGGATTTACTGGGGATCCCAAAACGGTGTGGCGACAAATCCGACGGTGACCTCCCTCAAAATCCGCAACGCAAAGACCTCACCGCACGGTCCGTCACCGCACCGTTTTGGGACCCTGGAGGCTCCAGTCGCCCGAGACATCCTTGGAGAACGACCCGAGTCCCAAAACCGTGCGGTGACCCCGAATCCCCACCGACTCACCACACGGTGTGGTCACCACCCGGCATGGGAACCCCCCAAGATTTATCTTGACTCTAGGCCCGCCCGGAGAAGGCCCCCAGGACATGCCGCGGCGGCTCCGTGGCGGGTCCTGAGACGGTGCGTTGACAAACTGCGCAGCGACCTCGAACCCTCAAAGACCCACCGACGGCCAGTCACCGCACCGATTTTCGGGAGCGGCCAAGAGGGGGGCAACCAAGAGGGGGGGGCACAAATCATGGCCTGCGACACGTGCGCGGCCCAGGGGGGGGCAGGAACGTAGTAAAATAAGAAGAGGCGCCATGAAACCTGGGGAGATATCATGGCCCACGCCATGATATCCCCACCCCCTAGTCATCACCCCCCTCTTCGCCCCCCCTCAGGTTTGGGGCCTCGGAGGCCCCAGTCGCCCGAGACGTCCCTGGAGAACGACCCGAGTCCCAAGGCCGTGCGGAGACTCCAAATCCCCACCGACTCACCACACGGTGTGGTCGCTGCACCGTTTGAGGGCCCAAGAGAGTCAAGTGGACACTGAGATCCCACGCCACGAAAAAATTGCATCATGGTGAGAAATCACGACTGGAGCCTCGGACATCATCTTTCTGCTGCACTTTTCGAGCTGGATCGAACTGTGATGGTCCCGGGACACGAAGCCTGGCGCACGCACGCCGTGAAAAAGCTGCAGCGCCCGGATCTCAGGAGAGGAGCAGCAGAAACCGGAGGTGGATGTCAGAAGTCCTTGGCCAAGATGCACCAGGAGGAGCCGGCGAAGGCCCCCAGAGCGCCGAAGCGCGCCGAGAAGCAGGCGAACAACGCGTGCGGGAAACGCCTACTGCCATCGTGCTGCCATAAGGAACGAGATATAAGGGACGCAAGCTGTTTCCGGCCACGGCGAACCTCGGCCAAAGAGGTTCCCCGACCTGGATCTAAGGAGTGGCCCGCAACTCAAAGCCTCCCATGAGCCCAAACTGGTCTCTACTGCATGATCGAGGTTTGGGTGCTGAGGCTTCCGAACGTTATTCTTCAATGTTTTACATATGGGACACCTCTCGTCGCCGCTGTTGGCTGACTTCCTCTCGAAATACGCGTTTTGGGTAAGTCTTGTTATATAGACAGCTCGTTTGTCAGGGTTTGAAATGAAGGTTTCTACGAAACTGTGAGGTGCGCTGCCGTATCTGGAATCGATCGGGCGACGCTGTCTCCAATTGCCTCCCGTGGCCTCCCGTTGTCTCCCTATCCCTATCCCTTTTTATCCCGATCCCTGTTGTATCCCTCTCCCGATATTGTCTCCCTATCCCTTCCCTACCGAAATTGCTATACCAATCCCTCGACTCCTATCCCTATCCCTGGCACTACCCCTATAACTATATCCCTGTTTTTCTTTATTCCGATCCCATCGCGGCCCACCATCGTGGACCCCCTTTCGTAATCCCCCATCGTAACTGAGTAAGTAAAGCTGTTTGGTGTATTCTGCCGCAGGGGCGTCATGAAAGATCATCGAAGATCCAAGGGGAATGGGGGCCGAGGATCGAGGACCGGGAAGGGAGTATGATCGATGACATAGAAGGATGGGGATACGGTCCAGGGCGAACCGAGGGTAGGTTCGCATGGACGTGTTCGACCCTTTTCGGGCATACCTACAGGGACCTCCAAGGTCACTCGTTCCGTCGGCCCGTGCAATGCGCTGCGCTGCACAGCCATGCGACGTTCGGCTGCTGGGCGGGGAAACAACAAGCTCAGCGCAGCCTGTACTGCCAGGAGGAAGGAGGAGGAGCAATGAAGAAACGAAGCAATTGAATGGCATGAGCTGGCGGCCTGCCAGGGCTCACGGGCATGTGTCCTTGCACGTCGATGCTAACTCGTTCCAAGCCTTTTCGTGCATGCTGGCTTCACGTAAGTGTTGTTATGATGAGAATACATCCTCTGTTTTGTCGTACAGCCATTTAGTCCATTCGTTTCCCGGTCTCCCACTCGATCTTTTCACATAGGTTGTTGATGGACGCGCGCTGTCAGGGATAAGAGTGAACTGTTTCCGTGTGTTCGTATTGCTGCTGCGATCAACTTTCCCAAAGACACCGATTGACTCATCAATAGCTGTACTGTGGACGGTCTTTGTCCTGATGTTTCCAATGTGGTTTTGTTGGGCACTCTTGACCCGTACGATTGTTGGATACCCAAAATGGCGCGCAAACACAAGGCTCGGAACGCATCGGACCTGCGTTTATCAACATTGTTGAGTCAAGCACTGCTTACGTGATACATTGCATTGGTTGTGGTAGAAATCCCAACCACTTCCAATGTTCGCTTCACGCTGATTGACGTATGCTTCCACGCTTGCGCAATCCGTTGAAACCCCCACACGCGGCGCTCAACCTCTTGCCTAACCCTTGCGTTTGTGATCAGGGTGTTGCACAACGTGGCCCCCAAGTACTTCACGCACGCGGTGAGAACAATGAACTATCCCGCGGTTTGGCGCTCCGCGCGGGTTCCGTGTATCTGCGCTGGACCCCCTTCCCTGGCGCGCGGAGCGCGCCAGGGGCGGCGCCAAAGGCGCCGCCGAGAGGGCCCAGCTTGGATCCAAGAGAGATCCGCGCGGAGCGCCAACAGCTTCTGCTTATGGCGTTGCTCTTCTCCGATCGAGGTAGCACGGTGCTCTGTCTCCTCTTCAGTCTCCAAGTGCTCTCGAGACGTCCTGGGATGATCGTCGGCATGCGTTCGCATGCGTTCATCGGCCCACTCGCAGGCTTCCCGGGGAACTGCTCCCCCCTCTCGGGTGCGGCCAAGAGGGGGGTGTCCAAGAGGGGGGGTGCAAATCATGACCGGCGGCATGTGCGCGGCCCAGCGGGGGGGCCAGGGACGTAATGAAACAAGAAGAGGCGCCATGAGAGCTGGGAAAATATCATGGCCCCCGCCATGATATCCACCCCCCCCTAGTCATCACCCCCCTCTTTTCCGCCCCCGACCCTCGGGGGCCGGCGGGATCGGCCGCAAGGCCTCTGAAAAAGGAGAAAGACTGCCCTGGTCCTTCACTGACTCCCCCAGGGCTGAACGTACACGTTGTTTCTCGTTTTGCCTTCGCTTCGCTTCGCCTTCGCTTCCCTTGAACGCAAAACAAAACGAATAACAAAACAACGAACGAGATGGCCAATACACCGTTTAGGTCGACCCCTGGACTCTCTGGCTTTTCCTCCGCGCAGAAGGCTCCCATGCGCTACCATCATGCCGGGCCATGCATGGCGGTGGTGCATACATCCCTTCCGTGTGATCCTCCCTCGTCCACCCCTCCGCCCTTCGCCCTCCCTGGAGGGGGCACCCGTGGCACGAGCGCCTCCCAGACCTACGACACCATGATTTGATCACAACGTGGCCCCAAAGCGGTATCGCCTCTTTCCAGGGCGATGTGTCATCCCGTGCCGTTCTTTGGCGGCCCCGCGGCCCGGGGTAAGGCCCCCCCAGCCGAGAACTGCCTTGACCGATCCCGCGTTTCACGAGCCGAATAGAAGCCTCCTACATGGGATCCGACTGGATGGGCTCAGAGGCTCGCGCCGCATCGCCGGTGCATCGGCGGTGCATCGGCGATGCATCGGCGACGTCGGCGTGGAGAAAATCGAACTCCACATCGAGCCGCATCGCCGATGCGTCGGCTGTGCGGCGCGATCCTCCGACCCCATCCACTCGGACCCCATCTGGGAGGACTAGAGCAAGCACGCCCCCTGCTGGGCGGCGCCTCCGTCGTACGAGATACCGTTGAACGCCGCGTTCTTCGCGAAATCCGACACGGCCTGGCGGGTCGCATCATCGATCAGCCGCCGCTCGATTGGCAGGAATGCGCCACGAAGATGACGAGGCACGGAGAGACGAGCGCGAGGATGAGGCAAGGGAGAGAGGAAGGAGGAGGACAAATAAGAATATGATCATCTGAAGACAACTACCCTGCGACATACCCAACCCGTCAGCACGAAACGACACGGACAATGAACCACATCATTGCGGACGATGATATTGAAAGGAACCCGGTTGGCTGTGAAAGCTCAATGGCAGACTGGCTGTGTTGCTCAACAGGGGGGAAGTAAAGGACAGAGACGAGACAGAGCATGGCAGACAATGAAAGCAAGCATGAAGGATTGCGGGAAGACTGCAAAAAGATGGCAGGACGCGGGCGGCCCTACAAGGACTCCACAAGAATGGCACCAGCTTCGCACTTCGCAGCCCCCAAAAACGGCGAAGTCTGAATCATATCTGGGTCGGATCCGCTCTCTGCTGGTCCCCCAAGAACTTAGTCGGCCCCGGAAACGGCAAAACCGTTTTTTCACCGTTTCCGAAAAAGAGCCCCTTGAACCTGGAAACGGCAAAAAAAAACGGCGACCGGAAACGGCAACAAAAACGGCTCCAGGAGTGGAACCGGAGCCGGAACCGGTCAAACAACGGCGACGGAACCGGTAAAAAACGGCGTCGGAACCGGCAAACAAAAACGGCAAACGGAACCGGTAAAAAAACGGCCCTGTCATTTCCAGGGCCGACTAAACCCAAAACCGCACGAAAGTGCCGCGGGTCTCTCACTTCGCAGCCCCCAGGCCAGGAGCGGCGAGGTATCATTCAGGTCTGGCTGTGAGCCCACGCCAGTTGAGCCCCCAGGAACCCACGGAAGGGGCAACAGCTGCTCAGTTCGCAGCACCCAGCGACAACGCTGAGCTGGGGCCCCCCAGAGCCCCCGAAAATGTTGACAGTGTCGCACTTCGAAAACCCTCGCACTTCTTTTGATGATCCTTCATCCAGTCTTCATTATTACTCCTTCTCCAACCTCCCCTTCCCTTCTTCCCCCCCTCCTCCCTTATCCTCCATTGTTGTCCCGCATGCTCATTCCTCGTTTCCCTTCCTCTCCTGCCCCTCTTGCTGGAGGCTGCTCTCCTTAGGCCTCCGCCTGGAAGGCCAGTGCAGGAACAATGAGACGGCGAGGCCGAATGCAGCTCGGGGTACGATCGCACTGCGCTGGGCCTTCCAGGGACCAATGACCATTCCCACTGCTCAGCGCTTGGCGGCCACCAAGGACGGCGAGGTCGAACTCAGATTTGGGTATGACCGCACTGCGCTGGCCCTCCCAGGAGCCCACGAATATTTCGACAACGTCGCACTTCGCAGCCCCTGGAGACGGCAAGGTCGAATGCAGAGCTGGGTATGACCGCACTGCGCTGAGCCCCCCTGGGGCCCAAGAAAGTGTCCACAGGGCCGCACTTCGAAGCCCCGAGGGACGGCGAGGTCTAATTCAGATCTGGGTATAAATGCACTGCGCTGGCCCTCTCAAGAACCAACGAAAGTGACGACAGGTTCGCAGTTCGCAGCCCCAGAAACGGCGAGGCCGAACCCAGACCTGGGTATGACCGCACTGCGTTGAGCCTCCCTGGAGCCCACGAAAGTGGCAACAGTTGCGCAGCTCGAAGCCCCCAGGGACGGCGAAATCTACTGCAGATCTGGGTATGACTGCACTGCGCTGGGTCCCCACGGAGCCCACGAACATTTCGACTGCTTAGCACTTCGCAGCCCCCAGGGAAGGCGAGATCGAATTCAGATCTGGGTATGACCGCACTGCGCTGGGCCTCACAGGAGCACACGAAAGCTTCGACCGCTTGGGTAAAATTCACACTTGGGTATGACCGCACTGCGCTGGCCCTCCCAGGAGCCCACGAAAATGGCGATGGGGTTGCTTCTCCATGGCGGCTTGACTGGCTCCGCCTGCTTCGCTTGCACGCAGGCTGCGCCACATACCTCATGCATCCAGAGTGCGATAACTCACTGTTCGGGGTCCACGCTGGCAAACATTCAGTGGGGCGATAACAACACCTCAATTTTTTGGGGGTGCACCGGCTGATAACCGGGCAGCTCCACATGTCTGTGCGCACCCGAGCCGCCTCTCGTGCGCACGGCGAGACCAGGCCTGTGGACGTCATAAACCCCCAAGGGACGAAACGCCAGGACCTGTCAGTACCACAGCAGCCTGCGAGCACCATGCGTGTGCACAACAGTACGCCAGCTCCTGCCAATACGAGCACGAAGGCATGCGAGCACAAGGCTATGCTAGCACAGTGGCACATGCCAGCACATGCCAATACCACAGTGGCATACGATCACAAGGCTATGCTTGCGAGCGCTCACAGTGTGCATGCGAGCACCACAGAAGCCTGCGACCACCAGACGGAGAAGGAAACCCGACCCACCCTGCCATTACTACAATTGACTCCAAAAAACACGCGCAACCGTGTGGTTTTGTAGGGGCCCGTGCGAATACCACCGTTGTCTGCGAGCTCCAGTCTGCATGC
This sequence comes from Prorocentrum cordatum, assembly GCA_963575745.1. Classification (NCBI taxonomy): domain Eukaryota; class Dinophyceae; order Prorocentrales; family Prorocentraceae; genus Prorocentrum; species Prorocentrum cordatum. The sequence continues at coordinate 75,342 of CAUYUJ010006847.1, forward strand.
ATGTGAATGCCAGGTATGTGCCTGCGTGCACCACACAGGACTGCGAATGCCACGACGTAGCTGAGAGCACGACGGTGCGGGTGTGTGTGTGTGTATGTGCGTCCTTGCACCACAAGATGGTTAGGGACGCCGGACCCTGCCAGTATCACAGTGACAAGCGAACACCACGCGCATGCACAGCAAGATGCCCGACCCTGCCAGCACCAATGGCATGCGAGCACCACAGCCTACGTGTGAGTTCCAGCGAATTCTTGCGAGCGCCACCACGGCCTGCGATCGCCAACACGCAAGATAAAAGCACCAGAGGTGTGGCTCTTCGCGTATCTTCGCGTGGGGAGCAAGGACGAGAACACTTGCTCCGTCTTTGACGCGGGCGGTCGGCGCGAGTCACCTAACGTACGAGACCTATGTTGCATCACAGCAGCAATTCGGCCCCTGACTTTCGTCCTGGGTTCGGTTTAGTGAAGTGATGAATTTCGGGGTCCTCGCGTGGGAAAAAACACTTCACTAATCTGGGGGCTCTGGGGCCTCAGTGAGCCCTGGGGCCCAAAATTAGTGACGCGATTGTTTTCGGGCCTCGAATCACGGCGCTCTCGACCCTGCCATATGCCAGAGCTAGCAAGACCAGACGGCAAGAGACGTCTTACCCTGCAAGTCACATAATAGCTTGAGAGCGCCACGTGCACGTGCATAAGAGCAGCAGTAAGCTGCTGCGTGCCAGTACCACAATCAGATTGCCCCAAGAAAACCCAAAGAGAGGCGAAGAGGACAACCACGAACTGACAATCCGATCGTTCCGCCATCAGAGGCCACCCCAAAGGCCCCAAGAAGTCACCAAGCGGCCCAGAAGAGGTCCCCAATAAGCCTCAGGAAGCCCCCAGGAGGCCCAACAGAGGCCCCAAGACGGCCGCCAACACGCTTCAAAACTGCCTCCAAGAAGCTCCACCAAGCCCTCAAACAGTTCTCAAGACGCCCACAAGACTTCCTACATAGTGCCCAAGAAACCCATGACGCCTCAACCGTGGACTCCACGCCTCGTCTGCGGGTCGGCGCAATGGCGTAAATCTCTTGAATCAGATCTGTGAGGGGGAGAGCGGGAAAGACGACGATGAGGCCGAGGAGGAGGAGGAATGGAGGGACGGACGAGGAGGCAAACCAGCAACAGAGGAAGGGTAAGGGAAGGGGGGTGCCCTCAAATTGTTTCACCTCCCCAAAGCACCCAACATTCCTCGCGGCCATGCGTGGTTGACATATAACATCTGGTGCACTGTTGTCTGGTCACAACGGAAATTGCCGTGTCGACTCTGAGTGGAACATCTGGATGCTTGATGCAAGCTGCTAGCCGTGAGCCCCAGGAGAGCCCAGAATCGAATCGATGCGTCGAATCGGCGATCGAAATCAATCGGATCGGCGGAAATCGGCAGCCAACTCGGGAGAAGTCGAATCGGCTGAAATCGTCAGAGCAGTAAGGCCTCATTGAGAGATCGGAATCCACCTCGGAACCTGAAGTCGAACCGAATCGGAATCGGGAATCGAAATCCGAATCCATCGACATCGAATCGAACCGGAGGAATCGAAGCGAGCCCTGGGTGAGGCCGCGCGGGAGCCTTGGAGGAGGAGCGCGCGCCCCCGTCTGGGCCCTTGCGCTGCGCGTGCACGCACGGGAGGGTGCGCCAGACGGAAACGCCCGAGGACCCCGCCAGGGGCCCCTCGTCACCGACTCGTCGAAGAGGGCGGCGGTCGAGCAACCGCAGGGGGCCGCGAGGGGGGGCGGGCTGGGGCTCGGACGTTTCCACAGATCCACCTCCCGTCCCCCTCCCTCCCCTGAATGTGTGCTTCATTTCTGGAAAGAGGGGAGGGGGGAGCGAGCTGGACCTGTATCGTTGTCCTCCGAGGGGCAGAGGGGGTGCAAAGCCGTGGCCCCCGCCTTCGCGGACTCGACGGCATGGCTGACGTGGTCCATGCTCACGCTCTCCTCCCCTCCCAGCGCTGGTCGACAGCAGGCTGGCCCTGAGAGGCTTGACCGCACAGGGTGACGACGACGACGAAGGCGTGTGCATACGCCAACGACTACCACAATCACTCAGCAATGGAGGCGAATAGGACTGCGCGTGATACAGATGTGCTGGTGATGACAACGATGGCTGCGCGTGCTGGTAACGACAGTCATCGTCCAGCGGGGAGGGAGGGAGGCCGACGACGAAGAGACGACGAGGACAAGGACGAGGACGCGGAGAGGCGGAGACGAAGGCCAAGGGGACGATAAGAGACGGGTGGGCAGGAAAGAGCGAGCGAGGGAGAAAAGGTGAGGAAGAGAAAAACAAAAGAAAGGGGACAAACAAACCAGAAAGGTAAAAGAGGCAGAGGGAGAGGTAGAGCAGGAAGAGGACGAGCAGGAGGAGGACTTCACGCCGTCAGCACAGCACCTCCGACAGACGCCTAGCCAAAGTCCAACGCAGTCAGAAGAAGAACAGTCAGGGGAAACTTCTGCCTACCAGGGCCATTGCTAGGGCAATCCTCGACTTGCAGCTGACATCCACGGACAAGCGATTGCAATAAGAGCGCTCTCTCCCCAACAGCTGAGAACTGGCTTCCGTGGAAGCCGGTACCCTTGGCCGACCCGCGGGTCGGACCCAAGGGAGGGTAATACAAAGCAGAGGGTAGCCAACGGCCTCGGACGTGGTGCTGCCCTGGCCTGCCGCTGGTCCCCCCTTTTTTAGAGAGCGGCCTCCCGCATGGGGTCCGAGCAGATCAGGTCGGAGACTCGCGCCGCACTGGCGATGCGGCGCGATCCTCCGACCCGATCTAGTCCCAGGCCCCCGACGTCATGATTTTTCCATGACGCGACCCCCAAAAGTCCCGACCCAATCCCGGGGACCGGTTTCTCATCCCGAGTCGTTCTCTGACGGCCCCGAGGCCCGGTGAGGGCCCCCGGTGGCCGAAAATGGCGACAGACCTCCCGTCGTGATTTCTTCATGGCCCGAGGGGGTCTGGAGGAGGAGGAGGAGGAGGAGGAGGAGGAGGAGGAGGAGGAGGAGGAGGAGGAGGATGAGGAGGAGGAGGAGAGGAGGAGGAGGAGGAGGGAGGGAGGGAGGGCGGGAGGGAGGGAGGGAGGGGAGGAAGGGAGGAAGGGAGGAGGGAGGAGGGAGGAGGGAGGAGGGAGGAGAACCCCATGTGGGAGGCATGGATGCTCGCCGACCCATGCGCTGCCGCCGGCCTCCCCTCGGCCTGGCCGGGCAGGCCCCTGCCCCGAAGCTCTGCCCCCGGGCCCTGGCGCTCTCCCTCGGCGCCAGCGGCCCCGTCCCCGGGATGAACTCCATGCCCTGGCGCTGCCCCTGCGCTGCCGCCACGACTCCTGTGGCCGGCCCCCGCCCCAGGCCTCGGGTGTTGCTCGGAGTGGTCCTGCCCTGACCAGGGTGCTCATGGCTTCTCGCGCCAGCTCGGGGCCTCTGGGGACCTCTGGGGCCCTCTGGGCCTCGCGAGGGGCGCTCTGAAGCCATATGTGCTGCGCCTCCCCCACCTTGGGCCAGGGCCACCTCTAGCCACACCCGACCTTTCCCCGCCCCCCCCCCCTGGCACGCCCGACCAACGCGCCCAGCAGCTCCAGGCACGGGATCTGTTCCCGCCGCGCGCACCGCGGCGAGCCGCGCGGCATCCATCCGGCTGCAGCAGCGCCCCCGGTTCCGCCACGGCACCTGCAGCGACAGCCGCCGCCTCAGCAGTGCCGCAGCGCTGCAGCTGCAACCGTCGAGCCGCGTCGGGGGCCGCCGTACCAGAGAGGGCACCTGCACGGGCAGGCTCGAGCCTAGCAGCAGCCAGCATGAGGAACGAGAGCAGGAGGAGGAGGAGGAGGAGGAGGAGGAGGAGGAGGAGGAGGAGGAGGAGGAGGAGGAGGAGGAGGAGGGGGAGGAGGGGGGGAGGAGGAGGGGGAGGAGGAGGAGGAGGGGGAGGAGGAGCAGGAGGAGGAGGGGGAGGAGGAGGAGGGGAGGAGGAGCAGGTCACACAAACAGACAGACAGGCATGCAGGCTGGCGGGCAGGCATTCGGACAGGCAGGCAGACACAGACAGACAGAGACAGAACGAGAAAGAGAGAAAGACAGCGAGAGAGAGAGAGAGACAACAAGAGAGAGAGAGGAAAAAAATGTAGTGAGAAACCAGGAGCGGACATGGCGTATGAGCACGAGTGGGGAAGTGAGAGAGAAAAGGGCGAGCGCGAAAACGATAAAGATAGACGACATACTCACAGACAGAAGGCCAGACCAAGAGCCGCAGCACAATCACGGCAGGAGCAAGAGGGAAGGAGCCCTGGGGAGCAGGGGGCAGGAACAGGTGTGGGTGAGGAGGGGGGGGGGGGTCCTCCCCGCCTCCGCAGGGTTCCTGAGGTCCGACGTCGCCCAACAGATTACACATCGTCAAACATCACGACCGGATTCCCAAACCCCACCTTTTTCTGCGACGTTATGCGAGCTGCATCGATCCGTGAGGGCCCCGGGGACCGAATCAGGGCAACATCCCCCGATGTGAAGCATGCAGAACCAGGATCTCAGTGCTCCTCCTCTCGGCGATGCGCAAGGGTCGATGAGGAGGAACAACAACAATAACAATAACAACAACAACAACAACAACAACAACAACAACAACAACAACAACAACAACAACAACAACAACAATTACTAGCACGTGGGGACACTCCGTTCTCACCAGTGCCAGGGTTTTCATACGACGCCCGCCAATACCCCCACTTTGTGGGGGGGCCGGTTCAAGCTCTACCACATTTCCAAACGACTCTTCGCCACCACCCACACCCAGCTTCCCGCCCTATGACGTTCGGACACTTCACTTCGTGGCCTGCGGACGACCGTGGCTACTACACTGGCGCAAGCAAAGTGAAGCAGTTGAAAGAGCTTGCGAAAGTAGCTCGCGCGAGCTCATGTAACATAAATGTTGAAAAACCATTGGTTTTTTAGGATTCGGACAGCGCGCGCGGGTAGAAATTTTGAAAATTCGTACAGATGTTTTTCGAGGACCTACGGTGCGATTCGTATGATTTTATGTTGCGCGGTGCTAAAATTCCTAAGAAACCCAATGGTTTTTGAAGATTTCGGCGTGCGCGCGCGAAGAAAAAACGAATGTGTCCCGCATGGTATTATTTGACAGGGATGATGGCCCTGGCAGGTGCGCAACCGTTGTTGGAGAAGTTCGAAGCAAAAAAGTTGCTCGCATTTTTTGAAAAAGTACAAATTGAAATTTTTTATGCCAATGGTTGAAATTTCGTCGCGCGCGCGAATGAATGCAACTTGAAAACAACCAAGGGAATCCGGACCAACCCGTTTTGCCGGAGACTTCCTCGCGAAAATGATGAAAACATGGCTGCGGCCTAGGCGCGGCGAGGGGGCCGTGCACCAGGGGTCCCAACAATAATTATTCTTTAGAAGTAATAATGTTCAACAACAACAACAACCACAACAGCAACCACAACAACAACAACAACAACAACACAACACCAACAATAATACTACTACTAACAACAACAACAGCAACAACAACAACAACACCAACAACAACAACACCAACACCAACACCAACACCACCACCACCACCACCAACAACAACAACAACTAAAGGAGGGCGAGCCGGGCGGGTCTGTGAGGTGCGGTGGTTTCCGAAATAAAGTGCGGTTTGGCTTCGGGCGCGTTACTCTCCTCGCCGTTCCGCCCTCCTGTGCGAGCATGGATTGGCTGGGTCGTAATAGTATATCTTAGAGAACCGTTCAAGGGTACGAAAACCTAGTTGTGAAATGATGTTTGGCGGGTGTGTGAAATGATCTCGGGGGGGTGTGAAATAATGTTGGGCGCGTGTGAAAGAAAGTTTGGGTGGTAGTGAAATGATGTGTAAAACAAAGTTTGGGTGATAGTGAAATGATGTGTGAAATGAAGTTTGGGTGATAGTGAAATGATGTGTGAAATGAAATTTGAGTGGTAGTGAAATCATTCACGAGTGCGTGGCTTCGCGCGTGCGGTGGTTGGTGGACGGGTCACGTCGTCGATGGAGGTAGCTGACACCCACTGGCACTGCGGGGGGAGAGACGGAGGAGGACCAGGGTACCCTTCCCCACGCGGCTATGCGGCTGTTTAGGCAGGGCCACTACCCCCAACAGTTCGGGCGCCGCCTAGGCCTCGCGGATGGCCCACGATCAACCGCATCCTCAGCCACGTCCTCATCCAGCTCCGCACCCTCATCTGCCTCCTCCCCCTCCTCCGCATGCTCCTCCGGCTCATTCCCACCTCCCATTCATCATCTTCCTCCTCCTCCTCCTCCTCCTCCTCCTCATTCCTCCTCCTCCTCCTCCAAAAACCGACGACGCAATCTAGCAAGTCCTGGCCCGCGACGCCCTCTGATTGGGCGTCCAAAAACCGACGACGCAATCTAGCAAGTCCTGACCCGCGACGCCCTCTGATTAGGCGTCCCTCCTCCTCCTCCTCCTCCTCCTCCTCCTCCTCCTCCTCCTTGGGGCGAGGGGCGGCTGAGGAGTGAACTATTTCACAACTCCCTGTGCGACGCCGGGCGGCAGCGGCGGCCGCGGTGCGGGGTGGGGAGGGGGGGAGTGAAATATTTCACAAGTCCCTGGGCGGCGCAAGGCGGCCGCGGCGGTCGCGGGGTGGGGGGGAGGGGGGGGAGTGAAATATTTCACAACTCCGTGGTGTGGTCGGGCGGAGGGGGGGGAAACATTATTTTACTATTTTTTTCGTGTGAAATAATATTTCCCCCCTCCGCCCACCCCCCCCAGGGCAGGAATGAAATATTTCACACCTCCACCCTCGCTCCGCCCCTGAACCCGGCGCCGCCGCTGGGCGTCGCCCAACGTGTTGTGAAATATTTCACTCCCCGCTCCACCAGCAACCCCCTGGCCCGTCGCGGCCGCGTGCCGCAGCCAAGGGGCCAGTGAAATATTTCACTGCCCGCGCTCCCGGCCCGCCCACGATCCCGCTCCAGACAACTGGGGGCTACGCATTCCGCTCCCACTCTGACCCCGCCGGGATTCCCTGGCCTAAGGTCCTAAGCCAGGAGGCGCGATCGGCGCGCCGCTCTTCCACCCAGCACGGCGACAGCTCCAGAACGTAAGGAAAAAAGCAGGGGCCAAGTTTACAACCTCCTCCATCTCCTCCTCCTCCTCCTCCTCCTCCTCCTCGAGCACTTTCGTTGCGTGTCCAGTCGGTCCTCCTGTGATACGTTCTCGGTCGTTGCAAGGCTTTGATTCGCACTGAGAAGGTGGTGCGTGACATAGCTCGGCTCAGGTGCCTGCGCGGCGGATATGATATGGACTTTCCCTCCCGTTGCACACATTCGCCCAGTCAATGTTTTACCACCGTCAACCAGGCCTGCTTCGGCGGACGCCATGGGTAGCTATCCGTTCCCACGACCCCCCGTGCACACCCACTAAACATAATTTCGCAGGCTGCCCGCCGAATTAGTTCGCAACCATCCCCCGAATGATTGCACACCCACACCCCGAACCAGTTCACACCCGACCCCCGAATCAATTCCCCCCCCCCCGAATCATTTCACACCCACCCCACAAATCATTTCACACCCACCCCCCGAATCATTTCACAACCACCCGCGAATCATTTCACAACCACCCGGGAATGATTTTACAACCTCCTCCATCTCCTCCTCCTCCTCCTCCTCCTCCTCCTCGAGCACTTTCGTTGCGTGTCCAGTCGGTCCTCCTGTGATACGTTCTCGGTCGTTGCAAGGCTTTGATTCGCACTGAGAAGGTGGTGCGTGACATAGCTCGGCTCAGGTGCCTGCGCGGCGGATATGATATGGACTTTCCCTCCCGTTGCACACATTCGCCCAGTCAATGTTTTACCACCGTCAACCAGGCCTGCTTCGGCGGACGCCATGGGTAGCATTTCCCACGACCCCCCGTGCACACCCACTAAACATAATTTCGCAGGCTGCCCGCCGAATTAGTTCGCAACCATCCCCCGAATGATTGCACACCCACACCCCGAACCCACACCCGACCCCCGAATCAATTCCCCCCCCCCCGAATCATTTCACACCCACCCCACAAATCATTTCACACCCACCCCCCGAATCATTTCACAACCACCCGCGAATCATTTCACAACCACCCGGGAATGATTTCACACCCGCCCCAAAAATCATTTCACAACCACCCGCGAATCATTTCACAACCACCCGCGAATCATTTCACACCCGCACCCCGAATCATTTCACAACGCCCCTGGCAAGCCGAATTCATCGCTCTTGTTGTTACCCAAAATGTACTTTATCGACCCACCCAAAGCATGGAGCAGCATGACCTTGAGCAGATGCAGGGCCAGGTGGAAATGTCTCCCATCCTTTCCACTTTTCTCGGGCTGGGCGAAAGGGGGGGATAACAAGGGGGGGGTTGAGAATCAGCTCACGTAGCTGATTTTCCGGGCGCCTCCTGGCGCCGGGGGCGGCCATGTGTCGAGGACTGGGCCCCTCAGTGGGGCCGAAACCAGCTGTATGCAGCAGATTTCTTAACCCCCCCTGTCCCTATCCCCCCCTTTCGTCCGGCTCGATTTCCCTGTCTTTCAGCCTCAGCTGTGCTTTACATGCCAGATCTGTTGCTTCTGAGCCTGCAGGCGAGCTGTGCAAGCACCAACCCCCGGCTCCTCCTGCGACCGGGTGGCCGAGGCCGCGGCAGCGGCGCGGCACACCTCGCGGCGGCCAAGGGCTCTCGGGTTCCCTGGGTTCCCTGTCGCGTGCGCCAAGGGAGACGCCTGATGGCAGCTGACAGCCCGATCGCCGTTGCGGTCCAGACAACCCCGCTGGGGCTCATTTTCCTCGAAAAGAAACAGACGCCATAAACGTATATTTTCAGAGCTCCGCGCAGATTTCTCGGAAATGAGAGCGGACCCCCGACAGCTTCTACGTATTACCCGATGCCCTCCATTGTTCCTCCTTCGGGCCCGAGCTGCATCGAATCGCGAGATCGGATCGGATGGAAACAAATAGAGGGCAGAAAATCCACCCCGATAATCACCACCCCGGCACGCGAGGCCTTTAGTAAACGCGCCCAAAGAAGGAATCGAACAGGGCAGGGCTGTTTAGTAAACGCCCAGTGCCGTTCAGTAAACGCCAATTGTCCGGTCCGAAAAAAAAGGGCGGATCAGCAACGTGTCGCCCCGAATCGAATGGATATCGGATCGCCGAACCTGCCTCCGGGCCGAACCTGGCCGATGCCGGTGGCTCGGACAGGATCGAAATCGAGTCGGCATCGTGGCCCCAGCAGGAGTCCAATCGCGTTCGTGGGCGGTTTTTCCTCTGCCCTCGCCCGCCGCTCTCGCTCCACCCCAGTCCGTCTCGTCGTGCTCATGCGGTTGCTGACCGCCGTCACCGTCATCATCATCGTCGCCGCCATCATCAAAATCATCGGGGTCGCAATCACGCCCATCATCCCCACCACCATCGAACCGCCACCATCCTCGACATATTCATCATCTCCAACATCGTCGACATGTTCACCCTGCTGTTTTCCTCATCTGTCATTATGTTCCCCACTACGTGCTTCCAATCGTCGTCGTCGGCGTCCTCCTCCTCCTCCTCCTCCTCCTCCTCCTCCTCCTCCTGCTCCGCCTCTCCAGCATCCGTCCCTCGACTGCCCAGTTCGTCCCGCTGTCATTCCCGCCTTTCCACATCCATCCCCCACCCTCGGAAGTCTCCTTACCCCTTTTTTATGAGGGGTCCGAACATACGCTGCCAGGTGCGGACCTGTCCCAAATCAGTATTTCATCGCGGAGCTCTGGCAGATGAGGCATGCTCTGCAAGCGCCAGAAAATCGCTGTGACAGAAAGATGTATCGTAGACTTTATGGGCGATATGAGTTCCACTAAGTAACGGTGGCTATGCCGCATATTGTGTGGCTCAACCAGGCCGCACGATCACCTTGAGCGGACTAGCTTCCAGTAGCCACCAGCTCCCGCAACATGGGACCGCGGTCAAGAGTCAGGGCGGGGCCCCAAACCTCACACCAACCAGCGGTGGCATTTCCAGATACTGTCCTGGACCAAGCGATGGGCTTATGCAAACACTGGGGAGGGACCCGGTGAGGCTTCGGGATGCGCACAAACGACCCCCCCCAGGCCGCGACGTTGCACTGGTTTTTGGCGCGGATGGTCGGGTGGTCGACACATTGCCCGAGGTGTTGCCACGTGCATTGGCGCATGGCGCACGCTTTGTGCGTCATACACCTGGCGCACCTGGGCGGCTGGAGCAGGCGGCGCATGTCGAACGCATGGTGCACGCGGCTCCATTGGCGAGCCACGTGCGATTGGGCCCCTGCAACATGTGGCGAACTCGGAGCACGCAGCGCACCTGACACGCGCGGCGCACTTTGCGAACGCCACACACCTGGCGTTTGCAGCGTTTCCCAATGGGTGGTCATCAAATGATGACCTTTGCTCAGGCTGCGTGCCGGGAATCACTTATTACATGGCGGGAGGATGTACGGCAGCGAACGAAATAGTTTATGGCGTTCCCGTTGGGAGCTTGACCCCTCCCCTATTTTCCCCAGAGCCTGGACGGACGGGGTGAAGTGCCACGTCCGCTTTGGTCCAACGTGAACTCCAAGAGAAACCAGATAGCCCCAGGTGGTCTCCAAAACCGCACAATCGATCGCTTGTTTCGTACTGGCTCTCCGTAGCGCGAGCCGTTGTCCTTACACTCGCACCGATCGGTGTTCTGTGATTCTCCGTTCCAATATCATATAAGCATGCTTCATACTCCGTCAGTAAGGCCGACACCATCATGATCGCCATCAACGCTATCGCCATCATGATCACCATCATCACCATCCCCTCCCCGTCGTCATCTTCGTCATCATCAGCGAAGGTGGTGCAGGAACAAGGCTTGGACTTGCTGTCGCAAATGCCCGGAAACATGAAACAAAGCGGCGCCAAAACCAAACACTGTTTCAGCCAGTCGCGCATCGTCCGACGAATCGCCGGGCTCATCGCCGGGACGCGCCTCCAACGGCGCCGTCGCTTCGGCATCCAGAATTTCTTTTAACGCCGCCGCTGCGTAAAGCAGACGCACGGGGACTTCGGACCGGTGCGCGTTGACGACTCGAAGAACATAATTTGGGCGGACGTTGCGTTGGTCATGCGTGCCCTCCATCGCCAGCGTGGATTCCGGCCGCCGCGGCCTCTGTAGCCGCCGGGCTGAAGGCGCGGGCATGCTCTTCATGGCGGCGCGCACTGCGGTCCAGCACGCGCAAGTTCCCCACTTAGAAGGACCCTGGCTGTTGTGGGACATGGATTGGATCATCTTGCCTGCCAACCCGCACTCGCACGGCGCGCGTCGCGAGTGCCGTCGCGGGCGCGCGCAACAGCGAGCGCCCGCTGTCCGCTTGCCAACTGTCGCCCCGCTGCCCTCGTTTTCACAATCTGGATCGACGCGCGTGCGAATGCGTTGTCGGCGAACTCCTCGTCCGTCGTCCGAGATCAGCCCCCCGCTGCCCTCGTGAAGTCTCTCGCGCAGGCCGTTGCTTGAACTTTTTGCGTCACCTGTCGCAGCTGAAGACGCCGCGCGTCGCGCGCCGTTCGCGCGAGAGCGGCGAAGCGCTGCGACGGAATCAATGCAAAGTTCCTGTCGGAGCGAGACCCTGGCACTGCGGGGCGGTCTTCGCGCCCGCGCAGCACGCAGCCCACGCGCGGCAATTCCGACCCCCCCTGCGGCCTCGACCTTCCGGATGCATTTAGAACGGGCCTCGCCCGACTCAAGGCAGTCCTTGGCCAAACTCGCCCAGGTGGGGCACTGCTGCAAATGCCCGAGCGAATCAGCAATGAGCCTCGCCTGGGCCACGGTTCCGCGACAAAGCTCGCCCGCGACCTGGCCGAACTTTCAAGGCGACCCCCCGGGGCTCGAGGTGCTTCGGACTCAACTTGGACTCGACGCTGCAAGGCTCGAGGCGGTTCGGGCTCAACTTGAGGTCGAACTTGAAAGGCTCGTGCTGGCGCGGGCTCGCACTGATTCGAAGCGCCCCGTGCATGTCAAATTCGAACTCACATTGAATGCGAGAGTGTAGGGCCCGAGGCGGTCCGACATAAACTTGAAGTCGAACTTGAAACCAGATCGCCTCAGGCGCTGCCTCGGCCCCCTTCGAGTTCGCGCTTGCACTGAGTGCGAACCTGCGCGGCTCGAGACGGTTCAAATTCAATATTACGTAGAACTTGCAAACCCAGCGCCGGCTCAAACTCCAGACCCGAGGCGGATCAAACTCAATCTGAGCGCGAAGGTCTCGAGTCGGTTCGGGCTCGGCCCCGCAGGGCTCGAGGCGATCAGAAATCAACTTCAGCTCGAACTTGAAGGGCCCGCGTCACGCCGAGCTCGAACCTGCAGGGCCCGCGGCGGTTCGAACCCAACGAAAGTTCGGAATTCAAGGGCCCGCGCCGTCTCGAACTCGCGTTATGTGCGAAGCGACGGGGGCCCCTCGCATCCGAACTCGCATCGAGTTTGAACCTGCAGGGCTCGTCGCGGTTCGGACTCAAAGGAGTTCGAACGTCCCGGGCCGTTTTAAGCTCGAACCCAGACTGAATTCGAGCCTGCAGGGCTCGAGACGGTTCGGAGGTTGAGGTCGAGCTTGCAGGCCTGGGGGCTCTTGAATTTAATTTGGGCTCGAACCTGCAGGGCTCGCGGGGCCCGAACGCAGTCTTGATGTCGAACGCGCAGGGCCCGAGCCGGTTCGAGCACAACGCGAGCTCGATCCTGCAGGGCTCGAGGCGGCTCGAACTCAATTTGGAATCGGACCTGCAGCGCTCGACGCGGTTCGAACTCGCTGAGAATCTCAAGCTGCAGGGCCCTGGGCGGTTCTCAATTAACATTCAAACAGCGGGGCCCGATGCGCATTGGGTCCGATTTGAATTTGAAGTTGCAAGGCGCGGGGCGCTTCGGACTCAATTTGAACTCGACGCTGCAGGGCTGAAGGCGGGCCTGCAACGCTCGACGCGGTTCGAACTCTCTTTGAATTCGAATCGACAGGGCCCCGGGCGGTTCTAATTCAATTCGCGCCGCCAACTTTGGGGCCCAATGCGTTTCGAACTCCAATTCGAATCTGCAGGGCCCGAGGCGACTCGAGCACAAACTAAGTTCGGGCCTGCAAGGCCCGATGCGGTTCGAACGGAATGCGGGCCTGAAGCTGCAGGGCCCCGGGCGGTTCTACCTCACATTGGGCTCGAACCTGCAGGGCTGGGGGCGGCCCGGCTCGACCTCAGCGCGAATTCGAAGCTGCTGGGCTCGGCGCGGTGCAACCCCAACTTTCACCCGGGTCCGCAGGGCCGGCGGCGATTCGAGCTCAACGCGCGGGTCCGAGGCGGCCCGAGTTCCATTCGCATGTCAAACAGCAGGTCTCGAGGCGGTTCGACTTTAGTCTGAGTTCGAACCTGCAGGGCTCGAGGCGGTTCAGACTCACATTGAATTCTGACCTTTCGGTCCCGGGGCGGTTCGACCTCAAGTTGACCTCAGTCCCGCAGGGCCGAGGCGGTTGGAACCCAACGAGCGTTCGAACCTGCGGGGCCGGGGAAGGTTCGCGCTCGCGTGGGTCTCGGGCCTGCAGGGCCAGGGGCAGCTCGAACTCAATCTGAAAGCGATATTGCAGTGCTCGCGGCGATTTGAACTCAGTTAATTCTAAGCTAGCAGAACTCGAGGCAAATCGAGCTAAATTTGACTCCACACCTGCAGGGCCCGAGAAGGATGAAAACAAACTCGAATTCGAGCCTGCAGGGCCCGGGCCGATTCGAACCCAGCGTGAATGCGAACCAGCTGCGCTCGAGGCGATGCGAGCTCAATTTGAATTCGAACCTGCAGGGCCCGATGCGTTCCGAACTCTATGTGGGCGCGGTTCGGACTTAATTTGGCTTCGAAATTGCGGCGCTCGAGGCTGTTGGAATCCCATGTCAGTTCAGAGCTGCGTGTATCGCGGCGGTCCGAATTCAGTTTGATTGCGAACCTGCGCCCGGCGCGGCTCGAACTCAATTTGGCTCCGAACCTGCAGGGCTCGAGGCGGCCCGATCGCAATGCGAGTTCGAACCCGCAGGGCCCGAGGCGAGTCGATCTCGACTTAGGTCCAGACCTGCAGGGCCAGGCGCGGTTCGAACTTCGCTTGAGTTTGAAGCCGCGGGGCCCCAGGCGTCTTAAACTCACGTTGAGTTCGAGCCTTTAGGTCTCGAGGCGGTCCGAGCCCACTTGAAATGCCGATTTGCAGGGCCCGAGGCGGGTCAAACTCGGGGCAATTCGACGCTGCAGGGCCCAGGGCGGCGCGATCTCACAGCGGGGTCTGATCCCGCGGGGCCCGAGGCAAGCCGAATGCATTCCGCGTTCGAACCTGCGTGTCCCGAGGCGGTTCGGGCTCGACTTGCGCGGGGAGCTGCAAGTCTCGAGGCGGTTCGAACTCAATCCGTTTTCGAAGCTGCAGGGGTCGAGGCGGCTCGAAATGAGTCCGCCTGCTGACCCGCAAGGCCCGCGCGTTTCAAACGCAATTTGAACCTGGACCTGCAGGGCCCGAGGCGGATCGATCTCAATTTGCGTTCGAACATGCAGGCCCGAGGCGTTTCGAACTCAATTCGCCCTCTGGCCCGCAAGTCCTGGGCGGTTCGAACTCGATTTGCGCGCGGACCTGCAGGGCCCGAGGTGGATCGCTCTCAATTCGCGTTCGATAATGCAGGGCCCGAGGCATTTCGATCTCGATCTGCCTTCTGACCTACAGGGCCCGGAGCGGTTCGGCCCCATGAGGAGTTCGAGCCCGCGCGCCCCGATGCGCTTCGACGCCGCGGGGCTCGCGGCGCTTGGAATACAACGCGCGTTCGAACCTGAAGGTCCAAGGGCGTTTGGACATCAATTTGAATTCGAACGTGCAGGTCCTGAACATCGCCGACCGACTTCGAACCTGAAGGGCCCGCGGCGGCACGAATTCAAACTTGACTGCGAACCCGCAGGGCTCGAAGGATTTCGAACCCCAACTTGACTTTGAACTGAAACCTGCAAGGCCTGGGCGCGTCGAGTTACATTGGCTTCGAACCTGCGAGGCTCGGGGCGGTTCGAGACCGATATGGGTTCGATCTTCCAGGGCTCGAGGAGGTTCGGCCCCAAGGTGGGGTCGAGCTTCGCGCCCTTCTCCGAAACGTCGCGCCATTCAACGCGTCGGCGCCGGCGTTCAACGTTGAGCGCCAGCGGGCGCCGGTCGACGCGACGCGAACCTACCGCGTGGTCAGGGCGTTTGGCTAAGCGCGTTGCGCCGCTGGCTCTGGCCCACCGCGCCTCTGCGCGACGCGACGACCGCGCGCCTAGTTCCCCGGCGTCGGCGCCCTGTGCCTTTTTCCGACTTCTGGCCTTCGCGGAACGGAGAGACGCGCCGTCGGCGCCCAGGACATAGCGCGCGGCCGGGCCGCCGCCGCGTCGCGACGACGGGTCGGGGGGGAACGGGGGGGGGAAGAAAGAGGAAGAGGTGGGGGAGATGGAAGAGGAGGAGGGGAAAGAAGTAAAAGGAGACCAGGAGAAGGAGGGGGAGGAGGACAACGACGAGGGCGAAAAGGGGCGGGGCCAGGAACGGGAAAGGAATGCAGGGAAGCAGGGGACTGTCCGGAAGCAAAGCACGAGCAGAAGGATGGCATTAGGGAAGATACAAATGGGAAGACAACGACGGGCCACGACCATCATCGACATCACCACCAACGCCATCACTGCCATCATCGTCGCCGCATCCCATCGCAATCGTCACCGTCGCCATCGTAATATTTAGCCGCATCATCACCACCGTCATCATCATCATCGTCATCATCATCATCATCATCATCGTCGCGATCATCGCCATGGGCACCAGCCTGATTCGGAAGACAGTCGGCCCGCTAAAACCCAGCGCTGCCGACAGCCAGAGGCTCATTGAAGAAATCTGGAGCCCGCGCGCATCCCGATGGGTTCGCGCATTCAGCGGGAGGCGCCGGCGCGCGCTCGACGGACGCACGGCTCCAACGATGGCGCGAGGTAGCGCGGGCGCGGAGCGAGAACGAAATGGCGCAACAAAGCGCATTCGAGCCCGCGTGCCCCCCCTTTCCTGGCGCGCCCCATCGCGATGGAAATCGCACCGCGCGTTTGAGCTCAAGGCGGCCCGCGAGAGACGCAATGCATCCCGGGCAAGGAACGCGAAGGGAACGCGCCGCTAACATCGGCACGCCAGCTCGCGCGCCCAGCAACGCACCGCGCACCGCCACCGCGCCCGCGACCTTTGAACTCACATCGGCGCCGCGACCTTTGAATTCAAATCGGCGCCCGAGATGGCGCGCGCGGGCCTGCGAAATAAAATAAAGGAAGGGGAGGGGGTCGTGGCCGGACTGGGAAGGACAGCGGCGGAAAGACACCGGGCACGCGAGGCGCGCCGGGCACGCCAAGGAAATAAGCACGCAGAGGCACGCCAAGGGCACCAGGCACACCGAGCACGCGCGCCAAGCGATCGAGCCAAACGCGCAATCATCGATCGCACCCATCACGGGCAGCAGGCAGGGCAGACGCGCGCTGCGGAACAGGGGGCAATTCCGACATCCCCCTCGACAGACACGTGCTAGCCCCCCGCGCTCGCCGACCAGACGCGCTACGCGAGCGCGCGAAAAACGCGCGCCTGCCGCAGCAGTTGGTCGCATGTTCATGCGTTTGAATGCTTGGCGGGCTTGCGGCGCGCCCGCCGCGCGGGCGCCGTGGCTTCGTCGCCGCCGCCCGTTCGACGTCAAAAATGCACGCAACAACTCTGGGCCATGGGCGCGGGGCGCGACTCCGCGACGCCAACGCGCACCGAGCGAAAGCGTTTGAAAAATGCGGGGGTGCGCCCTGGTTCAAGCCGCGCAGGAATGCGGCTACATGAAGGCGGCCGCCCGCACCTCCCCCCCCGTCCTCGCCCCGACATTGGCCCCCAAGATGCGCTGCGAATTGTCCGCGAGCGCTGCCCCAAACCATTGGGGCAACCTGCCTGAATGTTGCCCCCGTTAACCCCCGACGTCGCATCTCCTCAGTTGCTCGCCATCCCCGCCCGCAACGCACGCCTCGTGTTTGCGCCGGCGCCACCTGCGAGCACTGGAAATTGACTGGCCGACGTGAAGTCACGAAAAGAACCTGCTGCGCCGACCGGGCGCGCGCTGATCGGCGGGGGCGGGCCTCGCGCCGCCACGAATAGCAGAGCGCGGTCGAGCCGCGCCCAACTCTCGCGGCGAAGTGCGCCTCGACGGCAGCGGAAACGCCTGCGCTTGTCTACGCGCGCAATGCGAGCGCCCCCCTCCACATTATCCCGTCTGTCTTTCTCCTCCTCCCCCGCCGCCGCCCCCGCCCCCTTTGCCCTCCCCCCCCCCCCCCCTCGACGGGGGCTCGAAATTGTGGAGACGCCCCCAGGCAAACTGACTGGGCGGTCTCGCGCGCGCAACCCCGGCGCCCACAGTTGCGGGGGCGGCCCAGGGCAAAGTGGCCGCAGCATCTCGCGCGAAGCATCTCAGAGCGCAGCGTTCCGAGCGCATCTCATGCGATTCGGGCGGGGCCACTTCAGGCCGCGGCACGTCCGATCCCAGGATGGAACGACATGGGGCAGACAGCCTCTCGCGGGGCATGCGAGGGCCCAAATTCCATGCAATACCGACCAAACCATCCCAAATGCGGTCGTCTTGGAACGCGAACTTGCAAGGATGTCTCAATCGAAAGGGGTCATGCCTCCTCGGCGCGTTGGCAGCGTCTCAGCGCGCGGGCCTCTCGGGCAGCAGTCGTCGCCGCCGCGACAACGACCCCGGGCAGCGGCCGGGCAACCTGGGGGGCGCCCCAAAACAAAAACGTTGTGGATGCAACGAGAGGGGCCCCAGGGCCCCCCCTGGCTGTCGATGAAAGGCGCATTTTCGCGCGGGCTCAAGGGGCGGACAGTCCGCGCGAACAGAAACCATGGTCCAGGCTGCTATGCCGCAATCATCATCGAACCTATGTCATCCCCATCATCGTCGAAGCTTGAACGCATGCTGCAATGGGAAAGAATAGTCGCGACGCTTAAAAACCGGCGCTACTGACAACCAGATGATCGGAACACTGAGACGGGGAGGCCCTGCTGCGTTGCGTGCGTTCGAACCAGCTCTATCCACTCACCTTCTGCAGTTTGACCGTTCCTGGCACCTGGCGAGGTGATCTTACGCATGACGGTGGACGCCCCCAACGCCTCCGCCCAAGTTGGACTGCCGCCCGTTGCCCTCGGACGCCGCGCGCAACAAACAAACTGCAAACCCACCCGCGCAGCCTAGCCAAGTCTTCTTTTTCATGGTTGCTTGATTCGTTGCAGAGAACATCTAAGCTCAACTGAAACGTGCTTCTCCGAAGGCGACAAGGGCCGCGCGCGCCGACGTGCGCGGGAAAATCGTTGCCAAACGAAATGCTCTTCCAGGGCCCCGAAACCACCCCGCTCGAACTTCTACAAGGCTCTGCTGGAGGACGCCTTCGCTGTTCCTGCTGCGGCCGACGCTGGGCCTGGCCTCCTGGACTGCCAGACTCGGCCTCGCCGCCGCCGTCGTCAGAACTGCTCCTAGCCGGAAAACTGCCCTGCGCAACCACACCGCCCGACTCGGAGGTGGCCGCCCCGTCCGCGTCCGACGCTGCGGCGGGCACCACATTGGCCTCGAAATCATCGGAGCTCACGTCGGCATCGGAGCTCACGTCGGCATCGGCCTCGACCTCGCTGGGGGCTATCGCCGACGCTGTTGCAGCCTTGGCTTCGCTGTCGCTACCGTCATGACTGCTTGGTGCAGCAACGAGACTGCTCTTAGCAACCGCCCCGTCCGACTCGCTCGCGGGCGCACTACCGGGATAACCCAAAGCTGGGCTCGACACCTCGTCTTCCGCGTCATCAGACGCCACCGCTGGCTCAGACCCGGGGGGGGGGGGCTGGACTCGAAGTGGCGCTGGACATCGCCACTGACATGTGAGGAGGGGCCAGCAACGAGAGGCGATGTAGCCGATACGGCCGATGGTCGTTGGGAAAGGTGGAGACAAGAGAAAGATGATGGGTCACCAGCATCACCCGTATCATCACCCCCCCATAAACATCCCTAACAAATAGAAGCACAAACAACAAACTCATCATTATAATCAGCACCATCAGCAGCATCATCCGCATGATAATCATCATCACCATCATCATCATCATCATCATCATCATCATCATCATCATCAGCTGCAGCACCACCAACGACAATAACATCAATCAACGCCATCAGCAACATCATCATCAGCATCATCACCGTCAGCATCATCATCGTCAGCATCATTCGCATCAGCATCATTATTATTATTATTATTATGATTAGTATCCTCGTCGTCATCTCCTTGAACGCCAGTCGCAAAGGAAAACAGCAACTGCACCACGCACGTCTCGCGCTGCCGACAGCCAGAATAGATATCCTCCAACATGCTTCACAGAGGCTCCTAGATCGGTCCAAGACGGCTCCGGAATCGAAATCGATCGGGAGAGGAAACCATCGAAATCGAATCGAACCCCATCGGAGGAGTCGGAATGGGCCCTGGGCTCGGGGGGAGAGGGCGGGAGCGATGCGCCTGGCGCAGGCGCTCCGCCTCGGCGAGGGACTCCTCCAGCCTCCTGGCCACCCGGCGCCGCGCGCTGGCCCGGAGGAGGGGGGTGGTCGAGGAGGGGGGTGAGGGGGAGGAACGGACGCGAGGGCAGAGAGGGGCAGGATGATGATGCTGATGCTGATGCTGATGATGCTTATGATGATGACAACG
Organism: Prorocentrum cordatum; assembly: GCA_963575745.1. Lineage (NCBI taxonomy): Eukaryota > Dinophyceae > Prorocentrales > Prorocentraceae > Prorocentrum > Prorocentrum cordatum. The sequence goes on from CAUYUJ010006847.1 coordinate 95,145, forward strand.
ATGATGCTGATGATGATGATGCTGATGATGATGTTGATGCTGATGCTGGTGATGTTGACGCTGATGATGATGAGGATGATGAGGATGTTGATGTGGACGAGGATGCTGATGATGATGATGAGGAGGAGGAGGGGGAGGAGAAGGAGGAGGAGAAGGAGGAGAGGAGAGGGGCAGAAAAGAGCAACGACGACGACGACGGCCAGGCGGAGATGAGAAGAATCAGGAGTGTACGGGGGAAGGAAATGAAGATGCGAAGAAGGGCGACGGGGTGGAGGAGGGGGAGAAGCGAGATCGGGATGAGGAGGAGGAAGAGGAGGGTGAACAGGGAGAGGGAGAGAAAGATCAGGAGGAAGAGGAGAAGGGGCAGGACGAGGAAAAGGAGAATGAGAGGGAGGAGAAGGGCAAAGAAGAGGATGAGGAGAAGGGCGAAGACGAGTCATCCTCCTCGTCCTGCTCCTTGGCCTCCTCCATCATCTCTAAGGAGGGGGGGAGCGAGCAGGAGGAGGAATACGTAGCACCCCGCAGTCGCGGATAAGAGTGAGGTGACGACGGGGACGTCTGCAGTTTGCGAGGCTCTAGACAAGCCCGCCGCAGGCGCCTAGTTTTTACAAATTATAAAACGAGCCCGCCGCAGGCGCCGACTTTTCGTTAACGCAATGTGGGTGGGTCGCGGGGTGGGTCGCGGGTGTGTCGCGGGTGGGTCGCAAGTGGGTCGCGGAATGGGTCGCGGGTTGGGTCGTGGGTGGGTCGCGGGTGGGTCACGGGTGGGTGGCGGGTGGGTGGTGGGTGGGTCGCGGGCGAGTCGCGGATGGGCCGCAGGTGGGTCGCGGGTGGGTCGCGGGGTGGGTTGCGGGGTGGGTTGCGGATTGATCGCGGGTGGGTCGCGGGTGGGTCGCGGGTTCGGGTGTGTCAGGTGGGTCGCGGGCTGGGTCGCGGGGGGGACGACGCCAACCATTAACAAACGACAAACAACAAGCACCAAACACCAAGCACCAAACACCAAACAACACACAACACACAATCAACAACACACAACACACAACAAACAACAAACTACAATCATCAACAACAACAGCAGCACCACCACCACCAACAACAGCAACACAAACAGAAACACAAAAAGCAAAAACAACACCAACAACAACACCAACAACAAACATCCGTATCGCAGAATCCCACTTCAGCCAGGCACCGAGGGACAGTGAATGACCGTTCGGCCCCCTCACTCTGACTAAGGTCAAAGGTTGCCGCCGACGACAACAACGAAACAACGGTGACGGCGACGGCGACGGCGACAGCAACGGCAACGGCGACGGCGACGACAACGGACGACGACGACGACGACCACGGACGACAGACGACGACAACCGACGACGACGACGGCAACCGACTGCGAAAACACACCACCGACTAGCGACGGCGATGGTAACCGACGACGACGACTACGACAACCGACTGCGACAGCACACCACCGACGACCGACGTCGACGACGACGACGACGGCAAGCCGGACCACAACCGAAGACGTCGACGAAGACGACGACAACCGACAACGACGAGAACGACGACAGGCGATGACGACGACGACGACGACAGCAGGCAACCGACGACGACGACGAACAGCGACAATCGAGGACGACGACGACAACGACGGCGACGACGACCACGACGACAACGAAGACGACGACGACAACGACGAGGAGGACGGCAGGCGACCGACGACGACTACGACAACCGACGAGGACTGAAGGCGACCGATGACGACCGCTGACGACGACGACGACGACGACGACGGCAGGCGACCGACGACGACAAAGACGAAGACGAGGACGGCAAGCGACCGACGACGACGACGACAAACCCGACGACAACCGACTGCGACAACACACAACCAACGACCGGCGACGACAATCGACGACACATGACGACGACAACCGACTGCGACAACAGAAAACCGAGGACCGACGTCGACATCGACGACGAGCCTGAAGACAAGCGACGACGCCGACGACAACGACAAGCGATGATGACGACGACGACGACGACGACGGCAGCAGGCGGCCGACAACATGCGATGATGACGTCGACGACGTGGACGGCAGGCCACCGACGTCGACGCCCACGACGACGCCAAGCGATCGACGACGACCCGCAGCGACGACGTCGACGACAACGGCGACCGCCTGCGACAACAGACCACCGACCACCGACGTCGACGACGACGCCAACAGATTACAACCGACGACGATAACAGATTGCGATAGCAGACAAAGGACGCCCGACGTCAGCGACGGCGAGACCGACGAGAAGCGACGACGATGGCAGGCGACAGACGACATCAACCGACGACGAGGACAAGCCATGACGACGTCGACGACGACGATGACAGCAGGCGACCGACGACGACGACATAGACGACGCCGAGAACCGACGATAACGACGACCAGCGGTGCCGACGACATTGACGAAGATGACGACGAACAGCGATGACGACGACGACGACGAACAGCGATGACGACGTCGACGACGACGACGGCAACCGACGATGACAGGCGACCGACGACGACGACGACAACGACGACGACGGCAACCGACGACGACACCAACAGGCGATGACGACGACGACGACGGAAAGCGATGACGACGACGACAAGGACGGCAGGCGACCGACGGCGACATCGACGTCGAATGCGAGCAATGACAATGACCACCGACGACGACGACGACGACGACGGCAGGCGACCGACCACGGACGACGGCAACGACGACGACGACGATGACGAGCCCGACGACAACCGACTGCGACAACAAACCATCGACGACCGACGACGACCACGACAACCGTCAACAGCCGACCACGACAACCGACCACGACGGCAGACCACCGACGACCGACGATCACGACGAGCCCAACGACGACCGACGACGAGGACAAGCGATGACGACGACGACACAGGCGACGCAGGCGACGACGACGCCTGACGACGACGACAACGACAACACACGACGATGACGAAAAAGACGACAACCGATCACGACAACCGACCACGACAGCAGACCACCTACGGCCGACGATCACGACGAGCCCGACGACAGCCGACGACGAGGACAAGCGATGACGACGACGACGACGGCGACGCAGGCGACGACGACGACCGACGACGACGACAACGACAACACAAAAAAAACGACAACAAAGACGTCAACCGACGACGACGACGACGAGCCCGACGACAACCGGAGACAACCGACCACGACAACCGACCACGACAGCAGACCACCTACGACGACGAACACGACGAGCCCGACGACGACCGACGACAAGGACAAGCGATGACGACGACGATGCAGGCGACGACGACGACGACGAGAACCGACGACGTCAACGACAACACACGACGACGACGACGACGACAAAGACGACAAAGACGACAACCGACGACGACGAACCCCACGACAAGCGACTGCGACAGCACACCATCGACGACGACGACAACTGACGATAACCGACCACGACAACCGACCACGACGGCAGACCCCCGACGACCGACAATCACGACGAGCCCGACGACAACCGACGACGAGGACAAGCGATGACGACGAAGACAACCGACGACGCAGGCGACGACGACGACGAGGACGGAAGGCGACCGACGACGACCAACGACGGCAGAAGACGGATGACGACCGACGACCGACGTCGACGACAACCGACTGCGACGCCAGGCCACTGACGACCGACGACGACGACGAGCCCGACGACAAACGACAACGCTGACGACGACGACAACCGACGACGACGACAAGTGATGACGACGACTGCGACGACAACGACGGCAGGCGACCGACGACAACAACGACGAAACCGACATGCAACGACGAAGCCGACACGCAAAGACGGAGACGACAAGGACGGCGACAGGCGACCGACGACGACAGGCGACCTACGAGGACGGCAGGCGACCGACGACGACGGACGACGACGACAAGCGATAACGACGACGACGACGACGACGACGACGACGACGACGACGACGACGACGGTGGCATGCAACCGACAACGACGACCACGACGACGGCAGGCGACGACGACGACGACGACGGCAAGCGACGACGACGGCGACGACGACGGCCCGCGATGACAACCGACGACATCGACGACGAGCCCGACCACGACAACCGAGTGCGACAAGACCACCGACGACCGGCGACGACGACGACCGACCGACAATAGGCTGCGATAGTAGGACACCGACCGCGAGGCGACAAGCGACGACGACGACGACGACAACGACAAGTGATGACGGACGACGACGGTGACGACGACAACGACGGCAGGCGACCGACGACGTCAACGACGAAGACGACGACGACAACCGACGACAGGCGCCCGATGACAACAACGACGGCGACGATGGCGACATGCGCCGACAACGACCGACGACGACGAAGCCGAACAGGACGGAAAGCGACCGAGGACGACCGACGACGACGACAAACGGTGACGACGAGTCTGTCAGCAGGCAACCAACGACGACCGACGACGACGCCGACGACAACGACATGCGACCGATGACGATGGCGGCAGGCAGCAGACGATGACGGCAGGCGGCCGACGTACCGACGACGACAACAACGGCAGGCGGCCGACGACGACCGACGGCGACGACGATGACGACGACAAGCGATCGCGACGACGACGACAGCAGGCGACCGACGACGACGACCATGACGACGGAAGGCAACGATGCAACGATCGACCACCGACGCCAACGACGTTGACGAGCCCGAGGACGACAACCGACTGCCACAACAAACCGCCGACGACAGACGACGACGACAACCGACAACAACCGACGACGACAATCGACAGCAACAGCAAACCACCGACGACCGACATCGACGACGACGCAGAGCCCGACGACAACAGACGATGTCGACGACAACGTACGATGCCGACGACGTCGACGACAACGTCGACGACGATGACGAGGACAGAAGGCGACCGACGACGATCGAAGACGACAAGCGGTGACGACGAGCCCGACGGCAAGCAACCAACGACGACCGATGACGACGCGGACGACGACGACAACCGACTTCGACAACAGATGACGACGACCGACGAGGACGACCGATGACGACGAACGGCGACGAGAAACCACCGACCGACGACGACCGCGGACGACGACGTCTCCGACGACAACGCCAACGACGGCAGGCGATCGACAACGACGACGACCGACGACCGACGACCGTCGACGAGAACGGCAGGCGACCGACGACAACGACGACGACGACAACCGACGACGACAAGCGATGACGACGATCACGATCGACGACCGACGACCGACGACGACGACGACGACGACGACGACGACGACGACGGCAGGCGACTGACGACGACGACGATGACTTGCGAGGACGACGACAACGACGACGACGACAACCAACGACGTCAAGTGATGACGACGACCACGACAAGCGACGACGACAAGCGATGGCGATGACGACGACGACGGCAACCGACGACGACGACGACGATGACGACGACGACGGCAGGCGACTGACGACGACGAGGACGGCAGGCGACAGCCGACGACGGACGACAAGACCGACGACGAGCCCGACGACGAGCACGACGAGGACCTCCTCTCCTGCCCCCCGCAGCGTGCAGTGTGCGCCCCGACGATGCCGCGCCCCGGCGACCTCTCAGCGCCTGGCCGGGCCGATCGGGCCGGGCGCCTGGCTCCGCGGGCAATTCTCGTGGCTGTGCCAGGGGCAGCCCCTGCCCGCCCCAGCGGCCGCCGGCGGCTCGCCCGCCAGGCCTGGAAGGAGGGAGGGGTACGACGAAGCCAGGACGATGCCTGCGAGGCGGGGATCTATCCATATCCACCGCCTGGGAACCGACGTCCTGGTGCCCCAGCGGGCGGCGGATATGGATATATATATATATATATATATATACATATATATATATACATATATATATATATACATATTTATATATATATATATATATATATTGGCCCCCAGGGGCCCGGATGTATCCATATCCACCGCCTGCCGAGGTCACCGAAAATTGATTCTCCAGGCGGTGGTCATGTATAAATTCCCGCCTCGGAATCATCTTATCGGGTGAGGATAAAAACCGAAAATCCCTGAGACCCGGCAGCTCCGGAAGATGTCTCGGGCGCCGCGGCCCTCTCAGAGCGTTCCGGAACGCTCGGGAACGGTTTGCTCCTCGTTCTATAGCCCTGTCCGAAGAGAGCTGCGTAGATGCATAAACTTTCGGAGCTCTGGCCATACTTCTTGGATCAGCGCTGCGCCTGGGCCCAGCGCCGATCCAGGAACTCCCCTGAGATCAGACGTAGCGAGCAAAATGCAACATCTTGGAAAATCACGGCTGGAGCCTCGGACCCCATCTTTCTGCAACCTTTTTCGGGCTGGATCGATCTCTGAGGGCCCCAGGGCCAGAAACCTGGCGAAAACGCCCAGCTCGCGAACAAGTAAGATGCCTAAAGCCCAGGGCCAGCCCAAGAATAGCCGCCCAGAGCTCCGAAAATTCATGCGCATGCACAGGACGAACAGGATATCTCATGATAGGGCTGGCTCAAGATGCGTTCCAGGATTTCCGGAGTATCTAGCGGCCCTCGTCTCTGGAGCCCGTGCGGAACACGAGGGGCACCTGGCTCCTGGAAACATTGGCAATCTGGAAACGTATCATTATCGTGACCGCGTCGTGACCTCTTGCTCCTCTGACTTTCGGGTGACCACAAAGAGGGTCCAGCTGCAAGGGGGTGGTACAGTAGATTTGGGCCAATTATTTTGCAAATATATTGCGCCGGAAAATTTGATTGCATTGTATTGCAACAAGTGTATTGCACGCGAAAGTCCAGCAACACATTTGCGCCCCGGCATGTATTGCACGCCCCAAGAGTATTGCAACCACCCACGAATCTATTGCACCACATCAGACCCCCTTCTGGGCCAACCCGATGACTGCAACTCGGCTAATACGCAAAGAGTGACCCCAGGAGAGAGCGACCCTTGGGGTGCGCGGCGGCGGGTCGGGCCGCGAGGCACGCAGGGCCTTCGGGGTCCCAGCCAAGCGGGTGGCTGACGCCACGGGGGGAGGCGCCGCAGTGGGTCAAGGGGCCCCAGGACACACAAATAAATACACACAAATAACAGGATTACCCATATTTTCGTATATTTTCTCAGTTTTTGTCTTCCCCCCCACTTCCCATATTTTCCAATATTTCTTGGGGAATCGAAGATTAATTGTGTCTGTGTGTTCTTGTTCCCTCTTGAGTGGTTGCGAACGTATCCCTGCGCAGGGAGAGCGCAGCGTTCGGGGCGGCGTTCGGAGGGCGGTTTTCGGGGGGGGCCGGGGGAGGGCCGATCGCGAGCGCGCACGACGCTGCTGTCGCATCGCGCGCGGCCACCGGGGGACCCCGGTGCGCCCGGACCAGAGGTCACCTCTGGCGAAGGGTCCCTCGTAGCGTGCAGCCGGGCAGCTTGATCCAGGTGGGGCATGTCGTCCTGCAGGCGGATTTTGGCAGAAATGTCAAACATAGCAAAACAGCAATAGGGCAAAGAATAATCAGCAAATAATCGACAAATCGTCACCACACTATATTTGTACCATTCCTGAGTCTGAGTATTCCCCCTGTAGAGGGACATGCCCGACTTGACACTGTTGCATCGCTTTCGGCCATCGGGGCACCCCAGTGCGCCCGCACCAGAGGTCACTCTGGCGAGGGGTCACGCCTACGTGCAGTCGAGCAGCTTGATCTGGGTCAGGCATGTCCTCCTACAGGCGGATTTTGACAGAAATATCAAAGATAGCAAAAAACAAAAATCAATAATAGTCAACAAATATTCGACAAATCGTCAGCACACAATATTTGTACCATTCCTATGCCGGACTTGACACTGTCACATCGCGTTCGGCCATCGGGGCACTCCAGTGCGCCCGCACCAGAGGTTACGCTGGCGAAGGGTCCCTCTAACATGCATCGGCGGCGAACGAGGGGGGGAAGTGAGGAGCAGGACTCCTCAGAAGGCTCGGCAGTCCTCCAGCCTTCTCAGAAGTCTTATGAGCTTTCCCCGAAGGCGCAAAACAAAGTCGCCCAGAAGGCGCGAGAGCTTCTGAGAGGTCCCGCTGCCTTCTGAGAAAGCCTTCTCCTACTCACTTCCCTCCTCGCTGGCCGCCGAATGCAGCCGCGGCCGCACGTGATGTGACTCTGGCGTAGGGTCACCTTGCCATCGCTCGGACGTCCATTCCGTGTGCATGTGTCGGCTTCGTGTTTCTATTTTTCGCGAGATGATCCCAGATGCTCCTCGATGCTTCCCGCCGAGTAGACATGCACACGTCCGAGCGATGCCAAGTCACTCTTACGTGCAGTCGAGCAGCTTGTTCTCCCCTCCCGCGGCCGCGGGGCTCCGCCGGCGCCGGCAGCTCGCCCGCCCTCGCCGAAGAAGCACCGCACGGCCGATGCTTCGCGGAGGCCCTGCGGTGCCTCGCCGGGCCCGCCGCGGCGTGCAGGCCGTCGGCGACGGTGGTCAGCAGGGCGGCGCGGTCGCTGGCCCACGCGCGCTCGCTGGCCCTCAGCTCCGCCTGCCAGGACAGAGGCCTGCCCAATGGGGTGAGTTGATTCTCGGCGGCTTCCCAGCCCTGGGATGCTTTCCGGCAGCTGCGCCTCGCCGACCACATTCCAGGGGTGCCCGGGTCGTTCCGAACGGCCGCCACGCCAGGTCAAAGCTTTCTTAATCGGCGTTTCGACATTGGGCGGAGGGGGGGGAGGGGGGGGGTCTGGCTCCAGACCTCTGCCTAGCGCGGCTGTTTGCAACAGTGCGTCCATTATGGGGGAGACTCCACCTGCTCGAAACAAGCGCCAAAAACAGCCAAGACCTACTCCACGGGGGGGGGAGGGGGGGGGCGAGGGTCCGCGCCGATCGGCAAAACAATGAATTAAAAACGATCGCCCGAGAGCCGAACTATGACCTGAAAACCGTGGGGCATCGTTACAGTAGGAGCTCGACCACAAGAAACCTTCCACAAGAAAACCCAACCATGAGACCCCAGGACGTCAGTCGATTTTTGGTGCGGGGACGTCACGCTTTCCATGGCAAAACCGTCGAAACCCAAGAAACCAAGGGCACCCTGGAGGCAAGCAGGGTGTTTCTTGGCATGTGTTTCCACTGTGGAGGCTTACCCAATGGGATCCGAGCAGGTGGAGTCGGAGGATCGCGCCGCATGGCAGGTGCATCGCCGACGCATCGGCGATGCATCGGCAACGCATCGTCGGCATCGGCTATGCATCGGCGATGTCGGCGTGGAGAAAATCGGGCTTCACGTCGAGCCGCATCGACGATGCATCGGCGATGCGGCGCGATCCTCCGACCCCATCTGCTCGGACCCCATCGGGGAGGCCTAGGCAGGAGCAGTCAGCATCGAATCGGGAGATCGATTCGGATAGAAGTCAAACGTTCCACCCCCATAATAACCACCCCGACACGCGAGGTCGTTTAGTAAACGCGCCCAAAGAAGGAATCGAACAGGGCAGAGCTGTTTAGTAAACGCCCAAGGCCGTTTAGTGAATGCCGATTGTCCGGTTCGGGCCTTTTTTCATCGCTTGATCGGATCAGAACGTGCATCGAATCCGACCGCATCGGCTCGGAGTCTAAATCGAATCGGATCGGCGGCGCCAGGCTGCATAACCACGCCATCCAAGCACCGCGCCGCATCGGGTCGTCCGACATCGAGCTGGATCGATTCGGGTCGAAATCGACCCTGGCCTGTTCGCGGTGGAGCTGCTGGCGCAGCAGGGACACCTTGGGAAACAACTCCTGGGAAGTCCTCGCGATGACCATTGGGGGCTCTACCGGGCCGGGTTGAGGGGTTGATTCAAGGCAGATTAGGCCAGATCAAGCCGGGGATGAGTCAGGCTAATGAAATTAAGCCAGATTTTTGGAAACCAAAAGGTACCGATGCTGTTACTGCTACTCCTGGAACTCTCCCAGGGTGCGTTCTGACAAGGATTTCGAGGCGAATCCATCAGTAACGACGAGGGCCTCCCACGAGGCCCCAAAAGGGGAAAACGGGCGAAGGGTAGCGGTATGGGTACCTCTTCCTCCTACGAGGACTAGCGAGATTAAGCCGGACTGGGCGGGATCGTGCCGAAGTCAGCCAGGCTTCGACCACGGATCCACCAGCGCCGATGCCGACTCAAACCTCCCAGGAGTTGGGTCCAACGGGGAGGAGGAGGGGGAGGAGAAGGAGGAGGAGGAGGAGGAGGAGGAGGAGGAGGAGGAGCAGGAGCAGGAGGGAGGAGGAGGAGGAGGAGGGAGGAGGAGGAGGGAAGAGGAGGAGGAAGAGGAGGAGGTGGTGGAGGAGGAGGAGGAGGAGGAGGAAGAAGAGGAGGGAGAGGATGGAGGAGGCAGAGGAGGAGGATGGAGGAGGAGGAAAGAGGAGGGAAGAGGAGGAGGGAGGAGGAGGAGGAGGATGAGGAGGAGGAGGAGGAGGAGGAGGGAGGAGGAAGAGGAGGAGGGAGGAAGGAGGAGGGGGGAGGAGAAGGCGCCAGCCGATGCCGAAGCAGACCTCCCGGGAGTTGCGTCCGACGGCACCTGCTCCTCGAGGAGCTGGGCCCGGCCGGCGGAGGCGGTGGCCGAGGTCTCTAGCTGGCCGAGGCCCTCGCGCTCGCGGCGGATCTGCTCGCCCTGCTCGCGCAGGGCGCGCTCGAGGCGCTCGATGCTCTGGTCCTGCTGCCCCAGGACGGCCGCCTGCCGGGGGGGAGCCACCCGGACGCCCTCGAGCAGAATGAGCCACGTCATGGCGGGAAGTTTTGCGCCATGTTCGGCCTCCGGGGGACCTCGCTGGGCCTCGGGACCGCCAAAAAACGACTGAGGATGAAAAGCCCGTCCTGGGGAAGGGGTCCAGACTTCTGGGGGTCAACGTCATGAGAACATCTTGACGTCGGGGGTCTGGGCAAGAGGCACTGGTACCCCTACTCGCCAGGTCTCGCCCGGTGCGCGTTGCCAAAATTCCGAGAGGCGCGGCGAAATCCAGCCAGCCGTGGCGACGAAGGCCTCCCGCGACGCCAATCAGCCAGGATCGCCACGGCCAGAATCCAGCCGTGGCGACGAGGGTCTCGTACCAAGGGGCGAAAGCGACGGGAAGGGAAGCTGCGTCGGCTTGGTTTTCAGGCCTTACCTCGGGCAATTCTGCGGCCGATCGAGACGAGCCGAGCAGCCCCAGAACGCTATCGGCGAAGCGCAGCTACCGGAGAGCGTTCCGAGGCTGGAAAACCGCCGAGCACGGACGAACACGTCCCTGACAAACCCGAGTATGCACCCGAGCAAGCAAGGGTGGCGGCATTGGAAGTACCTTTAAGTCGGCCCTGTCCCTCTACAGGAGGAACATTCATAAATGGTAAAGAGATAGCCTGGGGACGACTCTTTGACTATTGTTGACAATTTGGGGCTATCTTTTTGACTATCTTATAGCTTCCGTCCAACATCCGCCTGTAGGGGGACGTGCCCGACCCAAAAGCACCTTTGCCTCCTCCGAGGCCTGCTGCTCGCACTCGCGCTGGCGCTCCGCGGCCGCGAGCCTCAGCTCCTCCTCGGCGCGCTCGGCGCGCCCCTCGGCGCGCCGCAGGGCGGCCTGCGCCTGGGCCTGGCACTCCAGCACGCGCCGCTCCAGCGCCCCGGCCCGCTCCTGGAGCGCGCGCTCCTGGGGGGAAGGGCAGCCAGGCAGCGATACCGCTGCAGCAGGAGCTCGACCACGAGGAACCCTCCCCACGAGAAGCCCAACCCCGAGACCCCAGGACGTCCCTCGACGTTTTTGCTGCGGTGCTTCCTGGCACGGGTCTCCTCTGTATCCCCACGGGCCCCTCCTGGGGCGCGCTCTACCAAGCAGTGTAGATGATGTGGTTTGCAAGCAAACCATGGGCATGGATATACACGCGCCCATCGATTCGTGCGCAGATATACATATATACACATATCTTATGCATGCCGCGCTGGAAACTTCGGGGTGAACCCAGCCGTGGCGGCGAACGAATCCTCGCGCCACCGGTGCCTGGTCCTCCTCCGAGCTCCTGCTGCGCCTCCGCCAGGCCGCCGCGCTCCGCGGCCAGCCGGGCGTCCGAGAGCTCGCTGCGCGCCGCGGCGAGCTCGCCGTCCGCGCGCGCCTCGCGCACGCGCGCCTCGCGCAGCTCCGCCGCGAGCGGGGCCACCTCGGCCTGCCGCGCCGCCTCCGCGCGCCGCAGCCGCTCCGTTGCCGAGGCGGCCGCGGCCTCGCTGGAGCGCAGCTCGTCGCGGACTGACCTCAGCGACGCCTCGTGCGCGGCCCGTTCCCGCCGCACGGCCTGCAGGATGGACGTCGCCTCCGCTCGCGCTTCGTCGTTGCGCTGGGCCTCGCCCTGGGCCATCTGCCCAAGGCAGGTGGCCTCCACCTCGGCGGCGGCCAGCCTGGGATACCACAAGGTACCGATAACTACCGCTCCGGGGAGGCTGGAAGGACTAAGAGCTGGATCACTGCGGACAGAATGAGCAGAGTAATTAAGGAAACCCCTAGGGAAGTCGCGCTCGCATGAAGCTAGCACAAAGGGAGCCCATGCCACGACCACAAAACACAAAGACCTCATGGTAGCCCCAAAACAGCGCATCGCATCACCCGCTCTCAAGTGTGGCGCGGACCGACGAATAAAATTGCCGGAAGCCCAGAGCATGCAACACACAAATGGGCCCAGCCCGCTGTGGTTCCAGCCTCCCCGTACTCCACGGACCCCTTTCGGGGTTACCAGGCTGTCGAGGCAGGGAGGGCCCCGCCGTGGACGCGGGGGCCTCCCAGGGAGGGCCAAGGATGGCGAGAACGCCAGGGGAGAGGTGGCGGCGTCGCTGCCCTTCTCCTCCGAGCCGCCGTGCCCGAGCGCCCTCCGCGTCGGCGCGCAGCCGCCGCTGCTCGCGCGCGGCAGCGGCGTCCACGGCGCGGAGGAGGCCCTGCCACCGCAGCGGCCGCCAGCGCCCGTGCAGCGCGCCGACCAGCGCCATGCGCTGCCGGTGGCGCACGACGGCGGCGAGCAGCGCCGCGCCCTGCTCCACGCGCCTGCTGCGCTCGGCGCCGCGCCTCTCGCGCTCGTGCGCCTCGCGCGGGGCCAGCGAACAATGGGCGACGATGTACGAAGACGAGGCCAAGACGAGGGTAACATCGGGCCAGGATGCATGGCGAGTCTCTGAGATCCGGCGGCTCTGCAGGATGTCTCGGGCGCCGCGGCCTTCTCGGAGCGTTCTGGCTCGTCCTGGCCCCGCCCGATGTACCTCACCTCTCTCCCTCCCGCCCTCTACCCCCTCCCCCTGCGCCGCCAGGCTATGTGCAGGTCCACTGCGGCGGGGCCAGGAAGGTCCGACCATGCCTCCCCTCTGACTACCTACCAGACCACCCCAACCCAACCCGAAGACCCGAATTTCGGGTTGGGGTGGGGGTCGGGTTCCATATGTGTTTTCTCGATGTTCCCCGACCCCCCCGCCAACTGGAAATGAAGGGCAAATCGAGACCATCGGGTTGGGTTGGGGTGATTTGGTGGGTCCTCCCTGAGCATCGTTTCAGCGATCACGATCCCTCTGCGGCGTGCGGCCGCTGCACGCGCCATAGGCTACTTCCGCCACCGCGTGGGCAGAGGTCAGCCCAAGAGGCGCGCGGCGCCTCCGACGCTGCCTGAAAGCACTTGGCCGTGACGTCTCCGCTGGACACATGCGGGTCATCACGGATGCTGGGCGACTCGGCCTCCTCAGGCCCTGCGCCGCCCAGCCCCGGCACGCGCCGTTCGGAGGGGGGGGAGGAGAGGGAGGGGGACTGGAGGGACATGTGCTTTCCACCCCGATCGAACGGCCAGAGGACGGCCCTATCGTCACTGGCGTGGCCTCGGCCCCCCTTGCCGGCTTGCAAACTTACCCACCTAGGCGGGAATGTAGGATCCAGGGTTGCCCCCCTCCACACCCCAATGCATACGCGATCGAGCAGCACCCCGAAGGCATCGCGAATGGGATCGCCCCCGCCCTCCCCTGTGGTCGTGGCCCTGTGGCGTGCTGTAGGGTGCCAGGGCCCCACCTCCCCCTGTGGGTGCGGGGTAGTGCGTCGTCGTCGGCGTCGGCGTTCCGTCGGCGTCGGCGTTTTCTGTCGGCGTCGGCGTTTTCCGTCGGCGTCGGCGTCGGCGGGCGCCGGCGGGCGCCGGTGTTGGCGTCGGCGTCGGCATCGTCGTCGTCGTCGTCGTCGTCGTCGTCGTCGTCGTCGTCGTCGTCGTCCCCCTCCATCCCATCTGGGGAGGAGGGGGGGGCCTCTGGAACCCTGGGACCCATTCCACCTGGCGGGGTGAGGGCCTGTGAGCCCTCGACCCAGGATCATATATGCCTATATCCCTTCGGGTTCCGCGAGCCCGTCCCCGCCTCGGAGGGTGGGCTGGTGGGGCTGAGCTACCATGGCCCGACAAGGATGGGGATAATTAGGTTCGACGATGCTGACCCTCCCCTCCCTCCCCCACCCCGCTCCCCCATCGGCACCTGGACCCCTCCCAGACGCAGCCCTGGCGGCCATGAAGCCCCAACCCGCCTCACGGGCTGTGCTTCCTGCCTGCCTTCCGCCTCCGCCCCCCCACCCTGCCACCATCTTTGCTCCTCAGCCCAGGCTCACCTCGAACCTGAGAGGAGGAGGAGGAGGAGGAGGAGGAGGAGGAGGAGGAGGAGGAGGAGGAGGAGGAGGAGGAGGAGGAGGAGGAACCTTCGACTCCACCTACTCGGACCCCACTTGGGAGGCCTGGAGGAAGGCAGGGCCAGAACGAGGACGAGGAGGGGGCGGGCGAGGACGAGGATGACATCTTGGGGCCCCTTGCAGCCTCGGCCGCCTCGCGCCCGCGCTCGGCGGCGGCGTGCCTCCGCAGGCCCTCCAGCGCGACCCCGCAGCGGCGCCGGGCCGCCCCGGCGGCACAGCGCGCCACGCACCGCGCGCCCGCCACCGCCCGGGCCCGCGACCTTTGCGGGTGAAGACCGGTACAACATAAACCGGGACGCGAACGGAGATGCTAGAACTGTGCGTCCTCCTCGGAGGCGCGCGTCCGGCCCAATCATATATGACTAGCACAAGCATCCTGCAGCATGCCGTCTCCCGAGGGGTACGGCCGGAAAGCGGCCACCACGGAGCTTGTACTACAAGATTTCTCGGCGCGCGCGTCGCCCCAGGGGGGGCGACGCACACTTGGTATCAGTGGGGTGACGCCGAGGGTCCGCCGTCAGGGGCGATTGTCCCAGGGCGGCTGGACAGTTGATGCCTCCACCTGGGGGCATATCCGCCACCGTGCCTCTGGGCATGGAGTGGGCGTGCCCTCGGGTCCTTTCCCGAATCCTCTGAAGCCTCAATCCTCACTCCTGAGGAGCCTTTTAAAGGCCCCGACCCCACATGGCCAAATTTGGCCGGGCTTCCCGCGTCGTGTCCAGGGGTTCCCGCGTCGTCCCGCGTGACTTCTTGGGGTCCAAGAAGGCTCCATGACGGGGCAAGGGGGTCCCAAGAGGCCCCCAAGACGGTCCAAGAGGGCCCCGACACGCCTGCAGACCGCTCCACGACGCTCAAGATGGCCCCCAGACGGCCAAAGAGGCCTCCAAGACGCCCCAAGAGGCCTCCCAAGAGGGCACCACGTTTTCCTTTTGCGTTTGAGCGATTTTGGCGTTCTCGCACGCTCGAAGACGGCCCAAGACGCCCCCAAGAGCGCCGCAAGACGGCCCAAGAGGCCTTCAATGGGGCCGCAAAACAGCCAAAGAGGCCCCCAAGACGGCTCCAAGAGGGAGCCCAAACGGGGGACCCGAACGGACGTTTCGAGCCCTCAGCCCCGAGAGGTCCCCAGGAGGCCCCAAGAGGCCGCCCAGAGGCCCCCAAAGGCCCCCAAGAAGCCCCCTGGAAGCTCCGTGGCGGGATGGGCCGAAGGCCATTCGATAATTTTCCCGGCCGCCCTGGGACAGGCGCGTCCCATGGCGGAACAGTTCACGTCATACCCTTCCCTCCCCTCCCCCCACACCTCTGCTCCAGCGCCACGGCGCTCCGCCAGGCGCCCAGCGCCGCCGCCGCGCCGCGGCCCTCTAGGTCGCCCCGGCGCAGCTCCAGCAGCAGCCCGCGCCCGGCGCGGAGCCGCTGCAGCTCCCGCCCCGCGCGGGCAAGCGCCGCCGCCGCCTCCTGGCCGCCCGCCCGCGCCGCCCCCACGCGCCACTCCAGCAACGCGGCCCTGCCGCAGCAGCGCTGCAGCAACGCGCCGAGCCGCCTGGCCGCGCGCTCGCGGCGGCACCCGAGGACCAGGGCGGCCAGGGTCGCGCGGCAGAGCCTCAGGCCGAGCCGCGCGTCGAAGTGGCGGTGCTGGCGCCGGCGAACCCGCTCTACGCGGCACCACGTGCCCCTCCACGCGGCCAGGGCGGCGGCGAGCCTGGAAGCGCGCCTGCGCCGCAATGCCGCGGAGAGGCCAGCCTCCCGCATAAGCGCGCAGGTGCGGCGCGCCGCGTGGAGCCGCAGCTCCGCGAGGGCCCAGGAGGCGCGGGAGGCGAAGGGAGCGGCCACGCGGCCGGCGGCTCGCGCCGCGCCATGGACGGCCAGGAACCAGGACCGCAGCAGAGCCAGGCCGTCCCGCCTCGCCTGGCCGTGCTGCATCCGGGCCACCAGGAACCGCTCCCTGGCCGAGAGGGCCGCGGCGGCTCCGTGGTGGGCTGAGCGGCGCCAGTCCGACAGGGCCCGGCCTAAAGACTGCCCCACCGAGCGCACGAGCACCCGCGCGATGCACCTGGTGGCCATCGGCCGCCGGTCGGCACCGTAGCGAGCAGAGTAGCGTGCGCACTCCTCGAGCCGCGCGAGGGCGTGCCGCTTCCGCGACCGCGCCGCGGCTGCGGCCGCGGCGCACAGAGCGCGCGCCCCTGCGGCCTGGTCGCTGAGCAGGATGGCCTCCCGCCGCTCGGCGTCCCGAGCGAGGCGCTGCCTCTCCCGTACCAGCGCCAGCAGGCCGTCCAGCGCCTTCTGGCACAAGGCGGCCGACCTGGCGCGCTCCAGACGCCCGAGCCGCCCCCGCGCGGCGGCGAGGCAGGACAGGGCGCGCGAGAGGCCCCGGGCGAGGCGCCTGGTGTGGGCGGCCTGGGCAGCCCAAGCCAAGGCCGACAGCCGGCCCGCACCGCTCTCGGCACGCGCCCGCTCCCTGTGCGCGCGCGCGCGGCTGCGAGCCACCTCCGCGGCAGCTGCCCAGAGAGCGGCCCCGAGGCGCGCGGCAGTTCGCGCGCGCGCGGCGGCGGCCAGGCGGGCCCAGGCCTCGCCTCTCGCCACGGGCGCGCGCGACGCGCGCATCGCGGCGGCCAGGCACCGGGCCGCGGCCCCGACCTTGCGGTGGGCCCAGAACTGCCACGTCAGCGCCACCCGCGTGGCGCTGACCTCGATGGTCAAGGATGCGATCTCGACCTCCATGGCGCTGGTCCTGTAGTGGGCCTCCATGCACTGTTGGCTCAGCGCCTCGTGCTGTTCCGCTGCCTGCGCGCGGATCTCGTGCAGCTCCTCTAGCAGCCCCGCCGCCTCCTGTCGGCCCTCCTGTTCCAGCTCTGCGAGGTCCGCGTGATGCGCGGCGGCGCGCTGCTGGCGCCAGGTCGCCCACGCGCCATTCCTCAGGACCCCCAGCACCGCGCCCACGAGCAGGCGCGCGCCGCTCTCCCCGCGCGCCCCGCGCAACCTGGTCCGTTCGGAGTCCAGCCGGGACAGGGACACCATGCACTGCCAGTGCGCGACCACCTGGCGCAAAGCCAGGTCGGACGCCCTGTCGACCCACCTGCTGGTGCAGCGGTGCACAGCGTCGATGTAGAAACCGCTGTGCGCCCTTGCCGCGGAGCGCAGGTGGGCCAGCGTGCCCTCGAGCTGCACGCGCGCCGCCCTCCGCACGTCCCCCGCCCACTGCTTCAGCGTGGCTCGGAGCTGCTGGCGGCAGAGCAGCCCCTCGAGCCAGCAGAGCGCCAGGGACTGGTCCCGCCAGAGGACCCACCGCCGGAAAGCCGCGCCCGCCTCGCGCAGCTGCGCGCGCCTCCGCAGGCTGGGCGCCGCACGCTCTGCCACCGCGAGCACCCGGAGCCGCATCGCGGCCTCCTGGCCCTGCGCCTCCATGAGCCGCGCCTCGAGGTCGGAGCGCAGAGCCTGCAGGTGGAGCTCGCCACTGCGGCCCGCCTCCTGCAGCCGCTCTTCGGCCAGCCTGCCCAGCTCGAGCTTCTGGCCGCGCTGCTCCGCCGCGGCGTGCAGGCGGTGCCAGGCCCAGCGCTGGCGCCCCGTGGCGAGGCGCTCCAGCGGCCGCGCCAGCCGGCGCTGGCGCTCGCAGACGAGGCGCCAGGCGACCACGCAGCGGCCGCCCAGCCACCAGGTCTCCGAGCACGTGCCCTGCAGCGCCCGCATCGCGCGTTCCGCCTGCCGCAGGGCGTGGCATCGGCGGCGACAGGCGCTTAGCGCCGCGCCGCGCCTCGGGCGGGGACGCAAGGGGCACAGCAGAGGGGTCGCAGGGGCACCGTGGGTCACAGGGGCACCGCGGGTCACAAGAGCCACCCGGGCTCTCGAGGATCACGAAGCAGGCCACAGGGGGTCGCAAGGGTCATGAGCCACAGGGGTATCCTGGCTAGCTGGGGTCAGGCCTCACAAGGTCAGGAGGGTTTTTTGGGCCACAGCTCTCACGAGGTCGCTCGGGCAAACCTGGCCTGGGGGTGCGGGGAGCCACCACGAAAGAAGATCGAAACCAATCCTGGGAGAGCGTGAACACCAGGCCAGGGGGACGGATTTGGCTGTGGCGGGGAGCCACAGTTGTAGAGCTAGACCGGTGGGATCCCACTGGCCATGGGCGGTCGTTGGGTCGGGGAGGCCGAGTTGACTGTGACCACAAGCGTGACTTTATTCAGGCTGGACGGGAGGAGGGGGCCTGGAAGCACACACGGGCCAAAGCGCTACGATGTTCACGAGGGTCGCGAGGGCCCCCAGGGTAACAAGGAAGGGCCCACAAGGGCCACAAGGGTCGAAAGGGTCACCCTGGCCCCAGGGCCCACAAGAGCCACGCAAGGACTCCAGAGAGGTAAGCGGCTCCGTGGCCTCACCGCGGCGCAGCGCTCGATGCCAGCGACCAGCGCCCGCGCGGCGCGGGCGCGCTGCGCTGCGCGGGCACTCCGGGAGGCCGCCGCGCGCAGCGAGGAGGCCTCGAACGCCCCGAGGGCGCGCGACAGCTGGCGCCGCTGGTGCTCGCGCAGGAGCCGCACGAGCGCCACGGCACCCGCCTCCCTGCGGCCCGCGGCCGCGCAGGCCTGCCGCCAGGCCGCGAGGCCCTCGCGCATGCCTCGCCGCAGGCACCGCAGGGCGCCGACGCCGAGGCCATGTGCGGCGAGCCGGACGTCGCACTGCAGGCTCGTGGCGGAGCTGCCGCGCAGCGCGGCCACGCCCAGCGCCTGCCGCCGCCGGGCCACTCGCAGCAACCACCGGGCCACGCCCAGGGCGCCGGCCGAGCGGCCCTGCCCGGAGCACTGCCGCAGCCCCGCGCCGAGGCGGCAGAGCTCCCTGGCGGAGTGGGCCGCGTGCGCGCGGAGGGCCATCCCTCGAAGGCGCTGCGCGCAGAGCTCGCCGCGGGCCGCCAGCCTCCGCGACCTGTGCAGGCCGCAGAGCCCCGCGCGCAGGGCGCAGGCTCGGACGGCCTGCTCTGCGCGCCGCCAGCGCCACTGCACGGCGCCTGCCCGCCGCACCGCGAGGAGCAGCGAGTGCTGCTGCCGGCGGAGGAGCCCACTGGCGAACGCCTGCAGCTGCTGGCTGGCGCAGGCCCGCAGGCCCAACGCCCTGCTGGTCCACAGGGCCGCCGCGCGCCAGTCTAGTACCAGGCGCTGCCCGGCAACGCGCTGCAAGCGCAGCGACCACGCGGCCCACCTGAGGGACGGAAAGAAAAGGGTCTCTCGCGAGACGACGCGGCGACCCTGCTCCGCGGCTCATGTGGGGAGCAAGCGCGGCACGCTGCGTGAAGAAGCGGGCGCTTACGCGCACGACCCTTCGCGGGCAGCCTCGGCGCGAATGTCCGCGCTGTCGACTCGGTTCTCTGCGGTCCGCCCACCTCTCGCCGTCGGGCACGCGCCGCTCGCGCGAGGAGCGCCCCGGCGGAAGGCTGCGAGCCCGGGGCGCTGCACCGCGGGGCCAGTGGCCTGCTGGCCTCGTGGATCCCAGAAGCATCAGGAAGCATCCAGGAGATACCGCAGAAGCTGTCAGAGGTCCATTCGGCGCGAGCGAGGGGGGGAAACGAGAAGGAGAAGGAGAAGGCCTTCTCCGAAGGCGGCGGAACTTCTCAGAAGCCCTCACGCCTTCTGAGAAGATGTCTTGTCTTCGGGGAAGGCTTAGATGACTTCTCCGAAGGCCAGGGGACTTCCGAACCTCCTCAGAAGGTCTTCTCCCTCTCACTTCCCCCCCTCGCTCGCCGTCGATCCACGTGGACCTCTTGGGTCGGCGCTGCACCCCCCCCTCCCCACGCCCGCTCCCCGGCGGAGCGCCTCGGGGAGCGGCGCTGGAGGCGCCGCCAAGGGGTGACCATGGGGGGGGCGTCCAGCGCCGACTCGAGAGATCCGCGTGGACCTCGAGAGCAGTTTTGTATTCGCGGCGATGACGGGCGCTGCGGAAAGGGGGGGAGGGGGGAGTGGGAAGGGGGGCGTTGCGTAACGCCCACGGCCCACACCATGACAGCCTGTGGTGCCAGGCGCACTGCGGCAGTGCCAGGGACGCACTGGGGGGAGGAACGTTACGTTATGGTGGGGGAGGGGGGGAGGGAGGGGGGGGGGCATAACGCGCGTTATGGCCCAGAGGGTGAAAACAAAAAACCTCCTCGACAAATCATGTTGACGCCGTTCTTCTGGTCTCGCAGCTGGTGGGTTTCCGGAGGTCCCCCATGCAGGGGCATCTGGAGGCAATCAAAAGCACCCAGGAACATCGGGACACCCGGCGTCGTGATGTCTTGATTGCCCATCGGTCGGAAGAAGTGGGTAGAAACATGAATGAAGGGGCCCTGTGACGCACAAATAAATGCACACAAATCAAAGGTTTCCCCATATGTTCTTATATTTTCTGGGTTTTCGTCTTCCCCCCCACTTTCCATATTTTCCCATATTTTCCTAGGGATCGACGATTAATTGTGTCTGTGTGTTTTGTCCCCTCCTGAATTAAGTAGGGAGGCGTTGGATGTAGAGTGAGCGCTCGCCCGCCTGCCGAAAAGGCGGGAGGAAAAGCCGCTCGATCTTCGAAGTATGCAGACACCTAAAACAGACTCCTCCTCCTCCTCCTCCTCCTCCTCCTCCTGCTCCTCCCCCCCTTGCTCCCCTGCTCTTGCTCCTCATTTACCTCCTCCTCCTCCTCCTCCTCCTCCTCCTCCTCCTCCTCACCCTCGTTTTCATCTTCGTCGTCTTCAGGGTCGGCGGCACTGGCCGTAAGGCCTTCGCAATAGATCGGGATCTGGGAGTCCAGAAATGCCAACCTTCAACGACCGGAGTGCACGTGACCCCCAAGAGGTCTCGAGCCTTTCCCCCCCCGAGCGTTCTTCGTCCCGATCCGTTTTTGTGACGGTCTCGGGGCCTGTCAAGGAGCCTCAGACAGAGGCCAACATGCGAGAAAAAGGGTCTGTACACCATCCCAGGGCCAAGGATGGCCGTAGCAAGGCATGATGGTAGAAAGGGGCCCTGACACACACACACACACACACACACATACACACACACACAAATGAATACACACAAATAACATGATTCCCAATCATTTCCTATATTTTCTGGGTTTTTGTCTTCCCCCCCAATCCCCACATCTTCCAATTTTTCCTGGGAATGGACGATGAATGGTGTCTGTGTTTTTTCCCCCCTGAGATTACAGACGCCTTCTGCGGGCGGACATCGTAGGCAAGAGAGCCAAAGACAACTTCTGGTGCGCGGCTTGCAGGCCGTTGCATGAGATGCGGCAATAGCGGCCTGCATGCTCAGGCTGCTCTGCTACCCCCCAGCCACGCCCCCTGAAAGCCGTGCACCACGGTCACTCCCGCAAAGGTCGGGTCGGGCGAAAGGGGGGGGCAAGCAAAGGGGGGTTTGAGAAGCAGCTCACGCAGATGACTTTCCCGGCGCCTCCTGGCGCTGGGAGGCGCCCAGGTATCGAGGAATGGGCCCCTCGGTGGGGCCGAAACCAACTGCACGCAGCAGATTTCGTGACCCCCCCTTCCCCAATCCCCCCTTTCGTCCGGCCCGAAAAGGGTCACTCTCACGTCTTGCCGATCAGCTGCACAAAAGCTAAGGGCCACCTCACGTTCCTTGTCCTCTGGCTTGCGGGTCCTAACTCACGTCTCTGGCGGCGGCTCGGAAGTCCAGGCACCTCCGAAAAACTCCCGGCGAGGCGCAATTGCTGCAGAAATCGATCTGGTGTTTCATGGCTTTTAAATTGGGGTCCCCAGAGCTATAAATTTGGAACGCTGGGGGGCCCGATGCCGTATTTTTCCAATCCAAACGCCCTCTCCAACAACACCGGGTGTCGATGAAGACCGGTGTTTTTTATCTGTCAGGCCGGCTGGGCTTTTAAGCCAGTGGCTCTTTCCTTCGCTGGTGCTTTTTTACTTCTGGGATGTTGATGTACATAAAGTCACTGGTCCGTCTCTGCCGCGTCCTGTCACGGAGTGCACGGGTCACTCGAGCGATGTCGTGGTCGCCTCTCTGTCCGAAAAAAAACGTCTCGCATAGCTTCTTGATGGTCCTGGGGCCCTGCGACGGTCCCCAGACTCCTACGCTGGATGTGCGTGGGCCCGTAAATTTGCCAAGAAGCATGGTGCGGCGACAGATTCTGCGGTGACCTCGGAATCCCAACCGACCTCAACCGCCGTTACTGCACGGCTTCGGGACCATGGAGGCGCAAAAGTCGCCCTGGTCGCCCTCGGAGAACGACCCCAGCCCCAAAGCCCTGCCCTCACCCCGATCGGTGGTTCAAAGATGGGGTCCTGATGGATGGGGTTTGGAGGACGAGGTACTTCACACAATGTAATGACATGTATTGTTGTATCCCTTCCTATCCGAAGGTTTTTATCCCTCAGGACACCTTCTTTGAACCACCGACCCGAAGCCCCATCGACAAACCTCGGGAGCGGCCAAGAGGGCGGCGGCCAAGAGGGGGGTGCAAATCATGGCCGGCGGCATGTGCGCGGCCCAGTGGGGGGGCCGGGGACGTATTGAAACAAGAAGAGGCATCATGAGATCTGGGGAAACATCATGGCCCCCGCCACGATATCCCCCCCCCGAATCATCACCCCCCTCTTCGCCGCCCCCGAACACCACACGACTTGGGGGGCCCCCGACCGGTCTTTCGCCGGCGGCGGCGGCTCCCCGGGGCTGCTGCTGCTGGCGCTGCCGCCGCCGAAGTCGATCACCAGCTTGCCCTGCTGCGGCTGCGCCGGCAGGCCGCCGGCCGCAGAGGCGGCGGGCCCCCTGGAGGAGAGAGCCCTTATTGAAGGGGGGGGTGCAGCTGCAGGCGGCAGGGCACCTCGGCCGTGGACGCCCTCTTCGCCGAAGGCGGAGAAGGCAGTTGAGGGCCACAGGACGAAGAAGGAGGAGGAGGAAGAGAAGAAGAGGAGGAGAAGGAGGAGGCGGCGGAGGCGGAGGAGGCCGGCCCAGGTCCGCGATCCCGCCTCCAGGCCGGCATCCTATACAGGGCCCTGCAGGGCGGCCGACAGCCGAGGAGGCAAAACGCTGCCTGCACGTCTGGGCCCCCGCCAGCCCCAGGGGGGGGGGTCGAGGAGGACCGAGGAGTGAGCATCGAGGGGCGCCGAGGTTGTGCGAGGCATGGATGTGTCCGATGGTGCAGGAGAAGGAGGATGAGACAGAGGAGGAGACACAGGGGGAGGTGGAGGAGGGGAGGGGGGATGAGGTTGGCAGGCGCCTTCTAGGAGGTCGTCGTAAGGGGTAACTGCCAAGCCTGTTTAAGAGGCTATTCAACCAAATTGGCCGGATGGAACGGGACTTCATGGAATTCACTGGCATCTTGCCGGATTGTGCTGGCTTTCGACCACGGATGCTGAATTCAACCTCCCAGGAAGTGCATCCTACGGTTGGCGTTGGAAGAGTGCAACATCGATCTCCGAAAGGCATACTATACCGGTGAGGCGATCCCCCCACGAAGGCCCCTCCTGTGACCGCCATCCCCCGGCTAGGGCGTCTTCGGTGCACGCTATCCACGAGGTGGGGGATAGCGTGTACAGCAGGTTCGTGTCGTGTCGGCTCGGCGGTGACCCCAGCACAGGCTTTCAAGATTTCACGCCGCTGGCCGCCTGTAACCAGCCAGTACTGAGTGTCGGACGCTGATCGACACTAATGCATTCTAAAAACGGAATCATAAGGGTATGCGAGGCTCCCATGATTTGCTACGGAAGCTGGAAAATAAAAAGGTACCGATATTGCTACTCCCCGGACCTCTCCCGGGGAGCGTTCTGACCGGAATTTCGAAACGAATCCAGCTGTGGCGACGAGGGCCTCCCAGGAGGCCCAGAAAGGGGGAAGCCAGGAAATGGTAGAGGTATGGGTACCTTCCTCCTCCTCTGAGACACAGCGCACGCCATCTTTGCAACGCCGAGGAGGGGCTACCAACTTTTGAGCCGAAGCGACCCCTTGACGGAGCATACTCTTTGGGTGGAGGGCAAAGGGTGAAATCTGAAATGCCGTTTCGATGGATCTTCGAGGCTTGCACCTGCCAGCGGTGAAGCACAAGACGGATCGATTCTCGAGGTGCAGGAGTCTATGTGGATTTCACCCTGAGCCCCCCACCCCAAGGAAATGCTCAGCTTGAGCTGCAGCGGGCCTCTCGGCCCCTCCAGCCGCCACGGCGGCCGCGCCCCACTCGGCGAGGCACGCTGGCGCCCCCGGGAGCCGCAGCGGCGCGGCCGAGCGCGCCTGCGGGCTTGGCGTTATTGTCGTTGTCCCCCTCCTCCTCCTCCTCCTCCTCCTCCTCCTCCTCCTCCTCCTCCTCCTCCTGTTCTTGGGCAAGCTCGAGGCGTCAGAATCCTCCTCCTCCTCCTCCTCCTCCTCCTCCTCCTCCTCCTCCTCCTCCTCCTCCCTCCTCCTCCCTCCTCCTCCCTCCTCCTCCTCGTGGTCGCCCTCGCCGCCGCCGCCGCCGCTGCCGCAACCGCCGTCGTCGTCGCCGACGTCGTCGTCGTCGTCGTCGTCGTCGTCGTCGCCGTCGTCGTCTTTCTTCGTCCTCCTCGTCGTCATCATCGCCCTCGCCATCGTGCCGTCCTCGTCCGCGTCGTCGTCCTCGTCTTCGCCGTCGTTGCCGCTGTCGAGGGAGAGAGGGAGAGAGAGAGAGAGAGAGAGAGAGGGGAGGGAGGGGATGGGCTAGATGCGTGAACCTGCGCCTCGCGCGGCCGCAGCCAGGCGTCCAGCGAGCTCCCTAGCTGGTGGCTTGACCGAGGCTGGGCGGTGGAGGCGCTGTCGCGCACGTCTGGCTCGTCCTCAGAGGGGACAGCGATCCTCCTCCTGCTCCTCCTCCTCCTCCTCCTCCTGCTGCCCCCCTCCTCGTCCTCTTCTAAAACGTCGAGGGCGCAGCGAGGATTGCACCCAAATCATGGACGAGGGTATACTGTTCTTCAGCCGCTTATCCCGTCCTTTCTCGACCTATGTCAGTTCGAGGATGAACTGACACTCAGTGGCGATGGGTGAGCACGTTGAAAATGCGGCAGTAACGGCTGGGTCGCTCCAAGGAAGGTTGCGGGCATGCGATTCTGATCACATCGTGCCCCGCCCCCATGCCGCGAAACCCAAACAAGTCCTCCTCTACGACGAAGCCAGGATGGGGACAACCTTCGGAAGAGGGCAACTCGGAAACCTCTAGGGAGGCTGGCGCGTCTGGAGGACGCATCGGGCGCCGCGGCCATTCCAGGGCGACCAGGGACGCTCTGACAGCGTTATGAGAGCGTTCTGGCACGGCGTATCGAGACATCCGCACTGGCCGTCGCATGCACAGCTTTGTTCAGATGCTGCTCTCTTGTTGATCTCGAATCCAGCCCTCTGGCATCCTGGTGAGGGGCAACGTTCGGGGGGACCAGCTCAGGGGGAGAACTGATCTGGCATCGGCGACACGTCGGCAACAGATCGGCGATAGGCCCGCGATAGCGAGCCCGCCACGCTCCTGGGCGGGGCGGGCCATCGCGCCCCTGCCGCGACGGAGGGCCGCTGAATCCCCCCCGAGCCCATCGCCCCTCTACCGTTGCCCCCGATCCGACCGGCCTTCGGGCCATACTTCGGCTCTCGGGTGGCCGTCTGGGACGAACGGGCCCCCCTCGAAACACTCTCGGCGAGGCGCAGCTGCTGAAGAACACCCCGAGTCTGGAGAACCGCAGAAAGTGGACGACGACGTCCGATCACCTGAGTCCTGGAGCCCGACATGTCCCCCCGCAACAAGAGGCCTGCCCTCC
Organism: Prorocentrum cordatum; assembly: GCA_963575745.1. NCBI lineage: Eukaryota > Dinophyceae > Prorocentrales > Prorocentraceae > Prorocentrum > Prorocentrum cordatum. Next base: position 121,643 of record CAUYUJ010006847.1, read on the forward strand.
CCCTCCCTCCCCCCAGCGTTGCACCCATACGCCTGTCCCCCTCGTTGCCCCTGAAGACCCTGGGCGTCCAAACAGAACCTTGAGGCCGGCGTTCCTGGGTCTGGGCCCCCCGCGGCCCGTCTCGGTCCCCCAGGTCCACCACGACACCAGAAGCAGTCCACTCCGCGTCGTACGAGCGTGCCAGGCCGCACTTCTCTCCCGCGCGCATGGCTGCCGCGCTGCTGCGCTGCAGCGAGCAACACACGGAGGGGGAGGAAGTAACTGGCCACAAAGTTATCCCTATCCCTAAGACCGGCAAGCCCAAGGCGATGTCAATCTTAGGGATGTGCCCTCAGAGTCCTCAAGATCAGAACCGAGGTAAGGTGATACCAGACACAAAAGGGATAACGGAAGGATGAAGAGAGCAGAACCAGGAGGGGGAGGAAGGGCGAAGCGAAACGAAGCGAACGCCGGAATCGTGCGCGCTCCTTCGGGGAACACGCCCGTGCCCAGCAGGGCATGGCGAGGAGGCTGGGACCTCAGAGATGGGAGCATGGGGAGGGCCGAGGAGGGGGGGGAGCTCAGACCAAATGACTCCGCCGAACTAGAAATGGAAGCCACGAGTTGAGGAGGGACGCGCGCGGCTGACCTTTCATTTTGCCGCTGGGGTACTCATCGCTTGGGGAGAACCCAGTCCGCGGGTGACACCTGGCCTTTAGATGTTACAGGGCCGTAGCCCTAGCCCGACTACGTGGGGCGGCGCGACCGCCGCTGGGGGAACCCTAAGATAGCGATACAGCTACTCCCCCGACCTCTCCAAGGGCGCGTTCTGACCAAGACTTCGCGGCGAACCCAGCCGTGGCGATGAAGGCCTCCCAGGCTGACCAACAAAAACGAGAACGATGGTGGGGTCGCGGCATAGGCCTGGACTGCGGGCCGTAGCCCGGGTGTCCGGCGGCCGATCGGGACGATCCGAGCACCTCCGGAACGCCCTCGGCCAAGCGCAACTGCTGGAGAACACCTGAAGGGGCCCTGGGACACACAAACAAACACACACACACACACACACACATGACAGGAGTCCCCATCTTTTCGCATATTTTCTGAGTTTGTGTCTTCCCCCCCCACCTTCCCAAATGTTCCCATATTTCCCTGGGAATCGACGATTCATTGTGTCTGTGTGCTTTTTCCCTCCTGAACACCCCGAGGCTGGAAAATATGACGGCCTCCTCCGAGACTGCACGGCGCGGCGCGGCCGCCGCAGGCCCCGGCCTTTCCTCGCCTCCGCGTCGGCTCCTTGCGCGGCAGGCGGAAGAGCACCGTCGTGGAGCTGTCCCGCAGGCCTCACGGGGGATGGGTGGGGGGCTCCTCCTCCTCCTCCTCCTCCCTCCTCCTCCTCCTCCTCCTCCTCCTCCTCCTCCTCCTCCTCCTCCTCCTCCTCCTCCTCCTCCCCCTCGTCCGTCCGCGCTCCAGCTCCGGGGCGTTCCTCAGAGGAGGGCGAGATGAGACGACGGCAATTGGCCTCTGGGGGGGGGCCCGCCGAGCACAGGGCTCGGCTGCAGGGGGCTGGCGCGCGCCAGGGTAGGTACACAGGTGCTCCTCCATCGCCGCTCCCCCCGAAGGGGGGGGGGGGGACACTCGTCACGCTCGACGAGGGAGACTGGAGCCATCGGAAGCGGCTGCGGCGCATAAGTGGCGAACAGTCGCACGACCGCGGCGTGGTCCTACACACGGGTCCGTCACGCAACCCTGCAGGGGGCGCGCCCCCGCGCTTCAAACTCGAGGGGCCGGGAGCGGCAATCAGCGAAAGATTAGACACTCCTTGCAACAGCGCCATGAAGTCGCACACTACTGGCACTCAAAGTTTGCACGATTTGCCTGGGCTGGCAGCCCGACTGCATCAACGCATGACTGGGGTCTGACCCTCACGAAAGGAGCACGGGCGCGAGCGTGCGCAGGCACGGTCAGGAGCTCCCACGGTCGAGTTGGGGGAGGAGCCGCTATAAGGGGTGCCCGAGTAGAGTTCTAGAATACGCCTTCCGCCCCTGTCGCGCCAGCCCTGCGCCCCTGCGCAAATCGTTTTTGGAGTCCTTCGCTGCCCTTATTCATCTTGAAGGAAAGCACCGGATCCGTACGCGCTATTTCCCCACCGTTCGGAACCGTCCAACACCCATCGAATTCGCGTAGGATCGGTCCAACAAGCCTCGGATCCGCCCAGGATGCGTAGCGGATCCGTGCCCGGATACGACGCCCGAGGCGAGGGTGATACCCCCGAACGGGAACCCTCGTCATCGTCTGCGGTGGCCCCTGCAGTCGTTTTCGGGTGCCCGACGCTGCGCCCATCGCCCGCGACCAGCCGCCAAAGTTTCCTTTTCCCCAGGCTGGCTGGGCCGACAGTCTGGCACCGTCGTGCGATGTGAGACTTCGGGCCGCACTCTGAAAATCTGGTCCGTTTACCTGACCGTCTGCAGTGCAGCTATCGCGTCCGAGCTATTCACCCAGTGAGGATAGAACGCGGGAGGTGGAGATTACAGTGTGCCCCGTCAGCCGAGGAGAAAATTAACAGCCTCCTTTTCTGCGGCATCGTCCGTGGGCCAATCGCTTGCGGACAAGCTCGAAGGGAGGAATTGGACTGGTGGGTGTGACGGGAGTGTTTTGTTCGTGCAGTCCCCTTCTCGACCCACTGGGGCCTACGGTGGAGCTCCCTGTGGGGCAACGAAACGCTGCCCTGGGTGGGAAAACCGCATGCGGGCATCCCCCACTGGGGCCTTCGGTGAAGCTCCCTGTGGGGCCACGAAACGATGCCCTGGGTGGGGGAACTGCACTGGGGCTTGCGGTGGAGCTCCCTGTGGGGCCACGAAACGCTGGCCTGGGCGGGGGAACCGCATGCGGGAACCCCCACTGGGGCCTTCGGTGGAGCTCTCTGTGGGGCTGCGAAACGCTGCCCTGGGTGGGGGAACCGCACGCGGGCACTCCCAGCGGGCACTGCCAATGGGGCCTACGGTGGAGCTCCCTGTGGGGCCACGAAGCGCTGCCCTGGGTGGGGGAACCGCATGCGGGCACCCCCACTGGGGCCTTCGGTGGAGCTCCCTGTGGGGCTGCGAAACGCTGCCCTTGGTGGGTGAACCGCGTGCGGGCACCCCCACTGGGGTCTTCGGTGGAGCTCCCTGTGGGGCCACGAAGCGCTGCCCTGGGCGGGGGAACCGCATGCGGGCACCCCCACTGGGGCCTGCGGTGGAGCTCCCTATGGGGCCACGAAACGCTGCCCTGGGTGGGGGAACCGCATGCGGGCACCCCCACTGGGGCCTTCGGTGGAGCTCCCTATGGGGCCACGACGCGCTGCCCTGGGTGGGGGAACCGCATGCGGGCACCCCCACTGGGGCCTTCGGTGGAGCTCCCTATGGAGCCAGTGGGGCCCACAGGGGGTGGGGAGGAGGAGGGGGAGGAGGAGGAAGGAGGAAGGTGGGACGCGGGGCGCTGTCTCTTCAAAACGAGGACCCAACACCACAGGATGGTTGGGAATACATCTTTCGAAATGAGGACCCAGCAATAACAACTTTCTTTCTAGGACTGTTCGATTGTATCCTCGCGCGTGCCTTTCAACACGATATCCCAAACCCTGGATACCCGCCGTCTTCGTCTTCGATCTTACCCTCCTTGAGAATAGATCCTCCTTACATGCTACGTGCAGTTGGCGCACATCCTATTACAGGGGGAGGGAGGGAGGAGAGAAGAGATAAGGGGGAGGGATAAAGTTGGAGCACGAGAGAGATTTGCAGGAGGGGGTTCGGAGTAGGAGTAGAGGCGGCAAAACTAAACTGGCGGGTCGGGTGGGCGGGCCCAAACGTCCAGGTCGGGCGGGCGGGCCCAGGCTGCCGGTTCGAGTGGACGAAACGCTGAAGCGTCAAACTAACATGAATCATGAGGAATTTCCAGATATCGCGCGATTGCCAAGTACTCGTGAGGAAATCGAACACGCGAGAGCGTGCCTGCCGAGTGTTGGGGGCGCGGCGCAGCAATGACTGGCGAGGAAGCACCATACGAGAGCGCGATTATTGCATACGTTGTTCGGGAATCCTGGGCGAAAACGCGATTTCGAATAAATCGTGAATACGTATCAGGCTGGAGCCGTTGTCGTGGTAGCTCGGGGGCCAATCACGTATTCTGAAACGCAAAACTTTCTTGGGTAAAAAAAACAAGGTGCGAGCTCCGGGAGGAGCACTTTGAATGAAATACACCTTGGGCGCTGGGCAGGGGGATCCACAATAATCGTTCGTTAGAAATGATAGCTCATCAACATTCATTTTAAGACTGTTCGCTCGTATCTGCTCGCGTGTATTTCCAAAACCATCGGTACCCGCCCTCTTCGTCTTCGATCGTGCACCCTTAGGGGTATATCTCCCTTACCTGCCACACGTATGCGGCACAGCTCCTAAAACAGGGGAAGGGAGGACGGATGGGAGGAAGGGACAACGGGGAGGGGGAAGGATGGAGCACGAGACAAATATTAGAAGAAGGGGGGCTAAGAGCAGAAAACATATCAAAACCAAATGGGCAAATCGGGCGGGTAGACCTGAACGGGGGAGTCGGGAAAGCGGGTCTAGGCTGCCGGGTCGAGAAGCGGGTTGCTGAAGCGTGAATCCTGCATAAACCGCGAAGAACTCTCGAGCAATAGCGCGATTCCCAAGTAAACCGCGAGAAGCGTAAAAGCGAGAGCGTGCTTCCCGAGTATTGGGGGCGCGGCGCATTACTAATTTGCGAGGAAGCACCACGCGAGGGCGCGATTCCTGCACACACTCTGAGGATACATGCTGAGGGAATCCCGCGCGACAGCGTGATTTTGAAATAACATGTCACGACGTATCAGGCGGAGGCGGCTGTTGCGGCAAACCAGGGGCCAACAACACAATCTGAGGCGCAAGACGTCCCCTTGCGAATGCAACGTGCAAGCCCCAGGAGGAGCACTTTAATTCAACAGTGACTGTTTAGAAATGAGTACTCAACATCGACATCGCCATCAGCATCAGCATCAGCATCAGCATCAACATCATCTTCATCATCATCAGCAGCATCATCATCAAAATCAGCATCATCATCATCATCACCGTCGTCGTCGTCGTCATCATCCTCATCATCATTATCAAGACATCGGCATATCACCGCGATCATGGTCATCGCCATCATCGCCATCACCATCATCATCACCGTCACCATCATCATCACCATCATCATCGGCATTGCCCTGATCACCATCATCAACAACTATCATCAATACCATGATGATCACCATCATCATCAGCAGCATCATCATTATCAGCATCATCATCACCATCATCAGCATCGTCATCGTTATCGTCGTCATCGCCATCATCATCGTCACCATCATCACCACGAGCACAATCCTCATTGTCATCATACTCAATCATATCAGTATCACCGTTTATCACCGTTGGCGTCGTCTTCGTCATCATCATCATCCTCATCTTCATCATCGTCATCATCATCGTGGTGATCATTAGCATCAGCCTTAGCATCCGCATCATCATCATCATCATCATCATCATCATCGTCATCCGCATCATCATAACCATGCTCATCACCGTAAACATCCATCATCATGGTCATCATGACGATTAGCATTAGCAGCATCATCATCATCATCATCATCATCGTCATCAGCATCCTCGTCATCATCCTGACCATTAGCATCTCATCATTGTCACCATCATCATCACCATCATAATCATCATCACCACCATCATCATCACCATCATCAGCATCCTCATCCTCATCCTCATCCTCATCCTCATCCTCATCCTCATCAGCATCATCATCATCGTCATCATATTTGTCGTTGTCACTCCCGCTTCCGATGTCCTCCTTCCATCACAATCTCTGGCCCCCCCCAACACCCCCCTCCTGCCTCCTCCCTATAACTCCTCCTCGTCCTCCCAGCTCTTCACTCCTCCTCCTCCTCCTCCTCCTCCTCCTCCTCCTCCTCCTCCTCCTCCTCCTCCTCCTCCTCCTCCCCGTCCTCCTCCCTTACAATTGCTCAATATGAATACTACTCTCCCTCTTCCCATGACGGCTTGAAAGTGATCGCCCCCCCCGCGTACTGTTTTTTTACACACCGGATTCCCCGGAGTTGGGTTTTAGCCTGCATTTTTTCCCAACGTGCTGCTCTCGCTGGGGCGCCTGCCTCATTTTCGGGCCCCGCTCGTTCCGAATCGTGCTCCCGCTGCAGCGCTGGCCTCATTTCCGTGCTTTCGCTCGTTCCGAATCGTGATCCCGCTGCAGCGCTGGCCTCATTTCCGCGCCTCCGCTCGTTCCGACTCGTGCTCCCGCTGCAGCGCTGGCGTCATTTCCCGTGCCATGCCACGGCATGCAATGCAATGCTAAGTTGATACTACGCTTTGCGGTGCTCTTCTACGCCATGCCATGCCATGACTACAATGCATCGCGTACCATTTCGGGATCATTGCCCTGCTCGACATCCGACTGTGCGAGTAGAGAGGGGATCTACGCCATGGTAAGGGATGGGAGGGAGGGGTAGGATGTCAGATATGACGCGAGCGCACCTAGCTTGTCTTCCTCCCCATCCTCCTCCTCCTCCTCCTCCTCCTCCTGCTCCTCCTCCTTTCAGGGGAAGCGCTAGGGAGGCTCTGGCTCAGGGGGGAAACATCCATCTGGAATCCATCGCCGAGAGATCGGCGACGTGTCCCCAGCCCCAATCTGGGATGCATGGGCGATTGGAGGTCGATGCGTTCCCCCCCGAGTCCATCCACTCCTCTGCCGCTGTCGCTGATCCGAAAAACATTCGGGCCACTCCTCGGCTCTCCGGCGGACGTCCGCGAGTATCCGGCATCCCGGGAACGCTCTGGGCGAGGCGCAGCTGCTGGAGAGCACCCCGAGGCTGGGAAACCGCCGAGAATCGACGAAGACGTGCGAAAACATGGGTCCTTGAACCCGAGGCGTTCCCCCCGAGCTAGAGGCCTCCTGGATAGATGGGGTCGGAGAATGACGCAGCACCGCCGAAGCATCGGCGATGCACCGGCGAGGTCGGCAATGCATCGGTGACGCCAGCGCGGAGAAAACCGGGCTCCACATCGAGCCGCATCGGCGATGCATCGGTGATGTGGCACGATCCACCACCCTGGTGGGTCGCCGACCCTCGGGCCGCGCGGTAGGTCGCCGACCCCCGGGCCGCTCCTCCTCCTCCTCCTCCTGCTGCTCCTCCTCCTCCTCTTGCTGATCCTCCCTCCTCCTCCTCCTCCTGCTGCTCCTCCTCCTCCTGCTGCTCCTCCTCCCTCCTCCCTCCTCCTCCGCCCACCTCCTCCTCCTCCTCCTCCTCCTCCTCCTCCTCCCTCCTCCTCCTCCTCCTCCTCCTCCCATCAGCTCCGACCTCATCTGGGAGGCCCAGATCCTTGGCTGCCGAAGCGGCAAACATGGGCGAGGGTCGGCGCGCCCACGGGCGGGCCTTCGGACGCGTCGCGGGAGCCGCGCAGGTCCAGCACCCGCGGCTGCGGCGCCTGTCTGCGCCAGGCGACCAAAGGGGGGGGTCCTCCTCCCTCCTCCCCCTCGCCCTCCTTTTCCTCCTCCTCCTCCTCCTCCTCCTCCTCCTCCTCCTCCTCCTCCTCCCTCCTCTCCTCCTCCTCCTCCCTCCTCCCTCCTCCCTCCTCCTCCTCCCTCCTCCCTCCTCCCTCCTCCCTCCTCCCTCCTCCCTCCCTCCTCCCTCCTCCCTCCTCCCTCCTCCCTCCTCCCTCCTCCCTCCTCCCTCCCTCCTCCTCCTCCTCCTCCCTCCTCCTCCTCCTCCTCCTCCTCCTCCTCTCCTCCTCCTCCTCCTCCCTCCTCCTCCTCCTCCTCCTCCTCCTCCTCCTCCTCCTCCTCCTCCTCCTCCTCCTCCTCCTCCTCCTCCTCCTCCTCCTCCTCCTCCCCTCCTCTCTCCTCCTCTCCTCCTCCCTCCTCCTCCCTCCTCCTCCCTCCTCCTCCTGCTCCTCCTCCTCCCTCCTCCTCCTCCTCCTCCTCCTCCTCCTCCTCCTCCTCCTCCTCCTCCTCCTCCCCTCCTCCTCCTCCTCCTCCTCCTCCTCCCTCCTCCTCCCTCCTCCTCTCCTCCTCCTCCTCCCTCCTCCTCCTCCTCCTCCTCCTCCTCCTCCTCCTCCTCCTCCTCCTCCTCCTCCTCCTCCTCCTCCTCCTCCTCCTCCTCCTCCTCCTCCTCCTCCTCCTCCTCTCCTCCTCCTCCTCTCCTCCTCCTCCCTCCGCCTCCGCCCGCCTCCGCCTCCGCCTCCGCCCGCCTCCGCCTCCGCCTCCGCCTCCGCCTCCGCCTCCTCCTCCGCCTCCTCCTCCTCCTCCTCCTCCTCCTCCTCCTCCTCCTCCTCCTCCTCCTCCTCCTCCTCCTCCCTCCTCGGGGCGTAGCACGCCCAGGGGCAAACGGCGCCCTGGACGCGATGGAGCGAGGGCAAACGGAGCCCAGAATCGGCGGAGATCGGCAAGCCGGCGAGGCCTCAATTTGAAGGAGCCCTGGGACACCCAAGTAAATACACACAAATCACAGGATTTCCGCTTAGTTCCCCCTATTGTTCTAGGTTTTGGTCTTTCCCCCCACTTCCCATATTTTCCCATATTTTCTGGGGGATCGACGATTAATTGTGTCTGTGTTTTTTCCCCTCCTGAACCTTGTCTGTCCCGTCGCGACCTTATCTGCGTCGAATCCGAGTCGATGCCATGTTGGACTCGTGGAGTCCGCGTCGGATCCACGGTGAATCCGCGTCGAGTCCACGCCTAATCCGCGTCAAGTCCGCATCGAGCCTGCGTCGGGCACAAAAAACGACAGACACAACGTTGAGGACAGACGAGGTCTCCCGGGGATGCAACGTAAGGATTAGGGATCAAACGGGGGTGGTGGTAATCGTTCGGGTCGTTCGAGTCCCTTCAGGTGAAGCTCGGGAGGCCCGAACACAAACCTAACTCCTTGTGGGCCTCAGGCGGCAGTTCCGCGGCAGATTGGTCAGGTCAATGCTGTGGTGGCCCTGGTGGCCCTCAAGCAACCTTCTTCGAGCTCAGCGCGGACCTGACTGCGCTTCTAGTCTCACGAACAGGGCGGGATGGAGCGAGGGAGAGAGGGAGGGAAACAAACCACCTACCCAGGGCCAGACCTGGCGGGCGCAGGCCCGCAAACGCAAAAAGTGCAGATGCAACACCCGATCGAGAAGCGAGACACAGGCGTTCGATCAACGGAACGAAGATACAGTCAACCCGCATAGTAAGGATGGGCAACCTTCCCAAGGGTACCCAATGGTACCCTTGCATCCTTGCCTCCTCGGTCCATCCTTGGCCAGTTCTGATGGCCGCGTTGTGCTCGAAAAGCTTTGAAATGGCACTCCAGGGCCCTCGCATCCATATCCCGCATCCTTACTATACGGGATGACGATAGCCTGCGCGGGGGGGGGAGGCGGGCACCAATGCGAGGAGCGGAGGAGGAGGAGGAGGAGGAGGAGGAGGAGGAGGAAAAGGAGAAGGAGGAGAAGGAGACATGCCCGTGAAAACGCAACAAAACGAAGGTGCAGGCGTCGGCGACTCCGAAGGGTGTGGTTTTTGTCGAAGGTTGGGATTACAACCGGCACCCTGGGGGGCTGGCGAGGCCTCGTCATAGCTCCCCGCCGCGCCCCAGGCGGCCAGACGAGGCTCCCCAAGGACATGCCCAGACTTTCTTCGACCACTTGTAAACATCCCCCCTGTAGAGGGACAGGCCCGACTTCACCCAACGGTGCCGATCGCAAACCTCACCCCGCCGTGGCCCTGCCCTCTGCAATCGCCGAAGGGGGCTCTGCACCCCTGTACCCGCTACAGGCGGGACTGCGCCTGCTCTGCCGCAGGGCGGCCTGGCAGGCCGAGCGCCCTGCGCGCCGCTCGCCGCGGGACGGCCTCGAACGGCCCCAGCACGCCGCCCGAGCCCTCGGGCGCCCCCCCCACACGCGCCGCGGCCGACGGCGCCCTCGGCTCCTGGACGGGCCCCGCCGCCGCTCGCCCGACGCAACCGACGCGCACGGGCGAGCGGCCGTGCCGGGCAACGACGCGCTGCGCCTCGCGCCGCCTGCCCATCGCCCGACGATGCCGCCCTCGAGGATCGCGCAGGCGACCGTGCACGAGCGCGCAGGAAGCCACACTGGAGCCCGAGTGGCTGATGGCCAAGAGCTTAAGCCTCCAACCGACGGGGGTGGAGGAAGGAGGAGCGGGAAGATGAGGCGGACGAGGAGGGATCTTGGAGGCCACGTTGTGCTATCGATGTTTGCTTCTTTACTTCAGGCTGAAATGCAACATTAGATGTGGCGATTCCCTGGACATCCGCTCAGCTGCCGACACCTGCGATCTGGTTTCAGCACAATCACCAGGACTGGCAGGGGAGGAGGAAGGAGGGAGGGAAGGAGAGAGGGACGAAGGGAGGCAGAGAGGGGAGGGAAGAGGAACTGGAGAGACGGGGAGGGGAGGGAGGGGGGGGAAGGAGGGAGGCGGAGGAGGGAGAGAGGGAGGGAGAGAGGGGAGGGGAGGGCAGAGGTGGCCCTCATCACCACCGCTGCCGCCCGCCCAGGCCTCGTCGGCCCCGGCGGGCCCTCGCCTCGGGCGCGGCAGCTCTGGCGAGTCGGACAGCGCTAGCGCCCCCCAGTCGGGCGTGTCCGCTCGTCGTGGCGGCGTCTCGTAGCCCGCGGCGTCCCTGCGCGCCGGCGGCCTGGCGGCGTCGCCAGCCCCGAGCGCCTGGGCGATCGCCAGGCGCTCGCCCTGCCGGCAGTCACATGTGATCCCGACCCAATCATCATCAGCATCGGCGTCATCCTCATCATCCTCATCATCATCATCATCATCATCATCATCATCATCATCATCATCATCAATATCATCATCATCATCATCATCATCATCATCATCATCATCATCATCATCATCATCATCAGCAGCATCATCAGCATCATCACCAGCATGATCATGATCATCATCATCATCATCATCAACATCATCATCATCAGCATCATCAGCATCGTCATCAGCATCATCGCATCATCATCAGCAGCATCATCATTATCGTCCTCATCAACATCATAATAATCATCATCATCATCATCATCATCACCATCAGCATCACCATCACCATCAGCATAGTCGCAAAGGCCAACATCAGACAATCATGAATATCAATAGCATCATTAACATCAGCATTATCACACTTGCACCAATATAATCATCCACAACCTCATCACCATCGTCAGCATCCGCATCACCATCATCAGCGGCATCGTCATTCAACTCCTCATTATCACCACAATCACAATCACCATGACCATCACCATCACCAGCACGATCGCCACATGAACCCTGAGCTTCATCATGATCATGCTCAGAAGCAGCATCAACATCAGCATCATCATCATCAGCATCATCATCATCATCACCATCAGCAGCAGCAGCAACAGCCACATCATCATCAGCATAATCAGCAGCAGCATCATCATCAGCATCATCACCATCCTCATTCCCCATCCTGATGTCAACCTTCCACTTCCTCCTCTGCCCCAAAAAAATCCTCCCTGTCCTCCCTCCCCCCTAGCACTCCTCCTCCTCCTCCGAGCTCCGAGCTCCTCCACCTTCTTCTCCGTTGAGGGACAGCGCTAGGGAGGGAGCAGCTCAGGGGGGGAGGGGGGGAACGTCGACCTGGAAATCGACGATGCCTCACCGACGGATCGGCGAGGGATCCCCGGCTGCGAATCCGCACGGTCCTGGCAGGGGCGGGCTGTCGGGCCCCTGTCGGCGATGAATGGGCGATCGGGGGCATCGGCCCGCAGGTCAGATTTCTGCACACCAGTCTGGCGAAGAACCCAACCAGATGCAGCTGTAAACACCGCAACTGTGGGTATCGTCTTCCGTGGAGCTCCCTATGGGGCCACGAAGCGCTGTACTGGGTGGGGGAGACGCACACAAACTTTGTCACTGGGGCCTTCGGTGGAGCTCCCTGTGGAGCCACGAAGCGCTGTACTGGGTGGGGGAGACGCATACTGACTGCGCTACTGTGACCTTCGATGGAGCTCCCTCTGGGGCCACGAAAAGCTGTACTGCAAGGGGAGACGCATGCGAACTGCGCCTCTGGGACCGTCGGTGGAGCTCCCTCTGGGGCCACGAAACGTGTGAGGGGTGTGCCAGAGTGAGGGGGGTGACGGAAGGAGGGAGGAGCGGGAGGAGAAGAGGAGAGGGGAGGAGCGCGGGGCGTCGGGGCAAGTACCGACCAGGGCTCGAAGTTTGACGGAAGTCTGTGGCCATGCGTGCACGGCAGGGGTTTGTTCATGGCCACCGCCTGCGGAATCGCTCTTCGGGAGCCTCGGAGGGCGGTGGCTACATGGATATATTGTGATAGATTTACCCCCCTCCAGGGCCCGAATACATATATATATATATATATATATATATATATATATATACTAGAACCACGCGCGCGCTTCGCGCGCGCTTAGGTTCTAGCTAGGAGGCGAGCTTGAGTCAACGAAAGTCGCAGGGAAGGGGGCAGGGGGAAGAAGGCCAGAGAGCGCTGAAGGATACAAATACTGGAACCCTCTTGTGATTTTGTGGGGGGCCTCGTCCGGCCGCTCGCTGGGAGTTTGACGTAGCTTCTCGGGAGCCTCTGAACCTGTCGGGGGCCTCCTGGAAGCAGGTTCGAAGCATTTTGGGGGCCGATTTGGGGCTTCTCGGGGCCTCCTTTGGGCCTCTTGGGGGTCTCCTGGGGCCTCTTGAGGGGCCTCCTTGGGGCCTCCTGGCGGCCTCTTGGGGCGGAAGGCTCGAGCTTGCGGTTCGTGGTCCCCCTCTGGGCCCCCTCTTGGGCCCGTCTTGGGGCCCTCTTGGGCCATCTTGGGCGCCTCTTGGGCCGTCTTGGGGCCCTCTTGGGCTGTCCTGGGGCCCTCTTGGAAGCTTCTTGGGCCGTCTTGGGGCGGTCTTGGAGGCCTCTTGGGCCGTCTTGGACGCGGTGAAAGCCCAAGATGCGAACATGCGAAAAATATACGTTTTCCCATAGGAATGGCACGATTTTTGTTTCTTGGACCTCTCTTGGGGTGCCTCTCGGAACGTCTTGGGCTGATTTTGGAAGCCTTTTGGCGCCTCTGGGCGGCGTTTTGGCGCCTCCTGGGATATGTTGGGCCGGAAGCTCGGAATTCGAGAGTGGCTTTCTCCTTCTGGGACCCCTCTCGAAGTCGTCTTGGGGTTCTCTTGGGCCGTCTTGGGGCCGTCCTGAGCCACTCGTGCGCAGCCTTGGAGCGCTCCCGGAGGCCTCGTAGACTGTCTTGGGCGCCTCTTGGGCCGTCTTGGGGCCCTCTTGGGCTGTCCTGGGGCCCTCTTGGAAGCTTCTTGGGCCGTCTTGGGGCGGTCTTGGAGGCCTCTTGGGCCGTCTTGGACGCGGTGAAAGCCCAAGATGCGAACATGCGAAAAATATGCGTTTTCCCAATAGGAATGGCACGATTTTTGTTTCTTGGACCTCTCTTGGGGTGCCTCTCGGAACGTCTTGGGCTGACTTTGGAAGCCTTTTGGCGCCTCTGGGCGGCGTTTTGGCGCCTCCTGGGATATGTTGGGCCGGAAGCTCGGAATTCGAGAGTGGCTTTCTCCTTCTGGGACCCCTCTCGAAGTCGTCTTGGGGTTCTCTTGGGCCGTCTTGGGGCCGTCCTGAGCCACTCGTGCGCAGCCTTGGAGCGCTCCCGGAGGCCTCCTAGGCCGTCTTGGAGGCCTCTTGGGCCGTCTTGGACGCGGTGAAAGCCCAAGATGCGAACATGCGAAAAATATACGTTTTCCCATAGGAATGGCACGATTTTTGTTTCTTGGACCTCTCTTGGGGTGCCTCTCGGAACGTCTTGGGGTGCTTTTGGGAGCCTTTTGGCGCCTCTTGGAGCCTCTTCTTGGGCCGAAGCTCGGAATTCGAGGTTGGCTTTCTCCGTCTGGGACCCCTCTCGAACTCGTCTTGGGGCTCTCTTCGGCCGTCTTGGGGCCGTCCTGGGCCACTCGTGCGCAGCCTTGGAGCGCTCCCGGAGGCCTCGTAGACTGTCTTGGGCGCCTCTTGGGCCGTCTTGGACGCGGTGAAAGCCCAATAGGCGAACATGCGAAAAATACACGTTTTCCCATAGGAATGGCACAATTTTTGCTTCTTGGGCCTCTCTTGGGCTGCCTCTCGGAGCGTCTTGGAGGCTTCTGGGACCTTCTTGGTGTCATGACAGGCGTCTTGGAAGGCATCTGGAGCCATCGGAGCGCGTTCCGAAGCCGCCTGCGAACGATCTTGGACGGCGTCCGGCGGTCCGACGAGCCTCCGGGCCCCCCGGGGCCCACATTTGTGGTCGGGGTCCCGGCCCCGGGCCCCCGGACCCGGTGCGCCGTTACCACGCGCGCGCGCTTCGCGCGCGCTTAGGTTCTAGCTAGGATCGTCACCGTCGTCATCATGAACATCACCATCGCCATCATTCCCCCCGCCAGGGCTAATGTACATCGTTTCTGGATGCTTCTGGCCGGAATACGAAAGGAGTTTCTGTAGTTAGAGTCTCTGGGGGAAGTCGCGGGGCCCCTCAGGATACTCACGGATGCCTCTGATAATCCCCCAGCGTGCCCCACGAGATGGCCAGAGGGTGTCCGAACAGAACCCGAGGACGGCGACGACGGCGGCGATGAAGACGGCGGCGATCGCGGCGACGAAGGTAGCGGCGGTTGCCATGGGTTGTGCGCGGGCCCTGGACCTCTCGACGACTTCCTGGGAATGTGTTTTTTTTTTTTTCCATCCTGAGTCGTTTTCTGACGGTCCCGGGACCCTGCGAGGGGCCCCGGAGGCTGAAAATTTACCGAAACCGCCGTCGTGTTTTTTCCAAGACGTCGGAGGTCCAGGTCGTGCTTCCCGCCTCCCCAGACCTCCGACGTCGTAATTTTTGCGACCTCGGGCCCAGGAATCGATTGGGAAAACGCACATGGGAAGGCAAAAAATGATGGACCCATCATTTCGTACCTGTGCCTTGATCAGTGGGACGGGCTTCGCACCGCCGCACATCACAAGACACGCTCGAGCGGATCCAGCCGTGGCGACGTCGGGGACTGCAGAAGGTCGCAAGGACACGAATCTGAAAGGAAGAGAGAGAAAGAGAGAGAGAGAGAGAGAGAAAGAGAGGGAGAGAGAGACAGACAGACAGAGAGAGCGAAGGAGAGAGAGAGAGAGAGAGAGAGCGAGAGAGAGAGATGGAGAGAGAGAGAGAGAGACAAAGAGAGAGAGAGAGAGAGGCAGAGAGAGGAAATGGAGAGGAGGCGAGCTTGAGTCAACGAAAGTCGCAGGGAAGGGGGCAGGGGGAAGAAGGCCAGAGAGCGCTGAAGGATCCAACTACTGGACCCCTCTTGGGATTTTTTGGGGGGCCTCGTCCGGCCGCTCGCTGGGAGTTTGACGTAGCTTCTCGGGAGCCTCTGAACCTGTCGGGGGCCTCCTGGAAGCAGGTTCGAAGCATTTTGGGGGCCGATTTGGGGCTTCTCGGGGCCTCCTTTGGGCCTCTTGGGGGTCTCCTGGGGCCTCTTGAGGGGCCTCCTTGGGGCCTCCTGGCGGCCTCTTGGGGCGGAAGGCTCGAGCTTGTGGTTCGTGGTCCCCCTCTGGGCCCCCTCTTGGGCCCGTCTTGGAGCCTTCTTGGGCCATCTTGGGCGCCTCTTGGGCCGTTTTGGGGCCCTCTTGGGTTGTCCTGGGGCACTCCTGGGAGCTTCTTGGGCCGTCTTGGGGCGGTCTTGGGCGCCTCTTGGGCCGTCCTGTAACGTCGGCAGCCCAAAAGGCAACTTTGTGAAAAATGTACGTTTTACGAAGGGAATGGGCCAATTTGTGCGTCTAGGGGCCCTCTTGGGACGCATGTTGGAGGCTTCTTGGGGCGTCTTGGGGGGCGCCCTTGGACGTCTGGATGCCATCTTCAGCATCTCGTAGCCCTCTTGGAGGCCTCTTGGAAGTTTCTTGGGCCGTCTTGGGCGTTTCTGGGGCCGTCTTGTCTGACTGGGGAGGCCTCCGGCAAGCCCCGACGAGCCTCCGGGGCCCCCGGGGCCCACATTTGTGGTCGGGGTCCCGGCCCCGGGCCCCCGGACCCGGTGCGCCGTTATATGTATATATATCCATATCCATATCCATATCCACCGCACCCCGAATATAGATAGTGATAGACCTACTCCCCCATCCAGGCACCCTCGTTTTGCAGCGCATAGATTGCCAATCTGGGAAGCAAGTGTTAAACAATATGGCCTTTCCACTGACCCAATATTCGGCGGTGGACAAACCTCCCTTGAATAAACCTCCCCTTGGTGACAACGGCCCAGGACCGAAACCGACTGACCTGGACCCGCAAAAATGACGGCCGTGACGCCCTCTCGCGAGCCGAAAACTGCCCATTCGCTAATCGACGTGTCAGGGTAGGGATGAGGTCTATCAACCTCCGACGTATCTGCTCAGGTGTGAGATGTGATTGCCGCTTACTGCCCTGCGCGGCAAGCACTTTCTCCCCTGCTGAGAGCCGCTGTGTCGTGCGACCTGGCTTGCGGACGACCCGCCTGCCGAGGTCCCTGAAGAGATCGGTCCCCCCCGGCAGTGGTGCTGGACGCATCCCCGCTAAGCCCAGCGGGGATGTACCGTTCTGAAGCGGATCGTCACACAGGTGTCGGTGGTTCGCGAATCGACCTCATCATCGTCCGCCTCCGCCTCCGCCTCCGCCTCCGCCTCCGCCTCCGCCTCCGCCTCCGCCTCCTCCTCCTCCTCCTCCTCCTCCTCCTCGTCCTCCTCAGCACCCAAATGGCGATCCGGCCCGTGGGGAGGGGGTAGGGTCTGCAGGTGTGGAGGAACAGAGAGAGCACGCGGTAAATTGTTGGAGGCTTCTGCGGATTTCTTGGATTAGCGCTGGATCCCCCTGCCCCCTCCCTGGCGCGCGGAGCGCGCCAGGGGCGGCCGGAAGCGCCGCCAAGGGGGCCAGGCGCCGATCCGAGAAACCCGCGCGGAGCTCCAAAAACACATATTCGTAATGGTACCGCTGCTCCCCCGACCTGTCCCAGGGTGCGTTCTGACAAGGATGTTTGACAACAAAAGTTCAGCCATGACGACGAGGGCCTCCCTGGAGGCACAAAGAGGCGATCTTCGAAGGTGGTGGCAAAAAGCCGAGATGATTTTCTCAGTCCGCGGCCCCAGAGGTCCCGACCGCTTCCCTGCGGGAAAGTCTTTTGCCCCAGAGTAGTTTGCCATGGCCCCAGAGCCCGATGACGGGCCCCGAGCGCCGAAACTCAGGAAAAGGTCCGGATTGAGAAAAGTATCGCCCGAGATCTGTGACGGACCTCTCCTGGGCTGCGTTCTGACGAGAATATCACCAACCATCTGTGGGCCTAGGTGGTGTAACGATGGTTCTTTCTCCTCTTCCGCAATCATTAATTCATTTTGCGGAAGGGTGCCCTCCCCATCCCCTCCCTAAAATGTTCTGTAGACAATTCCGCGAAGTGTCAGGGTTGTCGTGTCTCCCCTGAGATGGCAACAGGGAGCCTCCGATGCTCCAAGATGGCTCAAGACAGTCGACGATGGCTCAAGATGGCTTCACACATGCTCCAAAAAGCCCCAACGACTGCTAAATGACGGCCCCAAGTGCTGTCGGAGACCCTCAGGACCTCCGCAAAATTGCAAGATCGCTCAAAAACCAATGGAACATCAATGGTGTTCGCCGTCTCCCCTTTTCGCATCGGAGTGGCTTTGGAGGCCTCAAGATGGTCCCAAGATGGCCCAGTGGAGGCCCAAGAGGGGCCCAAGAGGCCCGCAAGACGGCCCCAAGAGCGCTCAAGAGGCCCCCAAGACGTCCCCCCCCCTCCCCCAAGAGGCGGTTTGAGGGCCCCAGAGGGGGGAAACGTTACGACGTTCGCTCCGTTGATCGATGGTCTCCAAGATGGCCCGAAGAGGCTCTCCAGGGCTCCCAAGACGGCCCCCCAAACCCCCAAAAGAGTTCCCAAAGGGCCCCCCCCCCACAGAGAGCCCCAAGAGGGCCACGAGACAGCCCCAAGACGACGCCCAAAAGACTTCAAGAAGACCCCAAGATTGCTGTCAGAGTCCTTGTCCTCGTCGTCCTCTTCCTCCTCCACGTCCTATTCCTCCTCCTCCTCCTCCTCATTCCCTTGCTCGTCCTCCTGTTCCTTCTCCTCCTCGTCCACGTCCTCCTCATCCCACACCTCCTGCTCGTGCTCCTCCTCGCGCCTCCCTGGGCAGCTGTTTCGATGTCCGCTTCTACACTTCCCTGAAGAAGGCCACTCGCCTGGGCATCGCTTCAGGATCTCGTCCGCCCGTTTCCCGTCAACTCTCATCGGCAACGTTTCTGAACGGGCTGGTGTCAGGGGGGCGTAAGACCCGGGTACAGGGGACTCGAAAATGCCCGACGAGGTCGTCAAACAAATGACGAGGCCGAGCCTGCATTTTGACGAGGCCTCCCGCTGCAGACATCCCACGAAACTCCTACTCGTCAAAATCCGAATCGCGGTCGTCAAAAAACGATGGCGAACCCGAGTCCTGGCAAACCCGGGTCTTACGCTCCCCCGATGGTGGGGACACGCGGACCGCGAAGACTTTCGAAGCGCAACCGGCCGGGATGCCGCGACGAGGGCCTCCCAGGGCGCCCCCAAGGGCGAAAACTACGGACATGTAGCGGCATCGGTCTGGTCTGCATGGGCTCCCAACTTCGCGCTTCGCGCTGCGCGAAGCGCAAAGTGCGAATAACTTCGCGCTCTCGCGCCGCCTCCCAGGGGAGAAGAGGAGGCTGAGGAGGAATATCGGAGCCGAACCGCGAAGCGCGAATAATTTCGCGCCCTCAAGGCGCCCTTGACTACGGAAATGTAGCGGCATCGGTCTGGTCTGCGGGTCAAGACTCGGGCATCCCGTGGCCGATCGAGACGATCGGAGCACCCCCAGAACGCTCTCGGCGAAGCGCAGCTGCTGGAGAGCATCCCGAGGCTGGAAACCCAGAGCACCGGCGAAAACGCCTGGAGTTCCCGAGTGCGTGGCATGGGGTACAGTGGGAGCTCGACCACAGGAAACCTTCCACAAGACACCCCACCCTGAGACCCCAGGACGTCCATTGATTGTTAGTGTGGGAGCGTCACGCTCTCCGCAGCAAAACCACCGAAACCCAAGAAACCCAGAGGACCCCTGGAGGCAAGCAGGGTGTTTCGTGGCCTGGGTTTCCACTGGATGGCTCGCAGGTGGCCGCACCTGCGGCCACAGCTGCAGCAGCTCGCGCAGGCGGTCGCCGGCGGGGCTGCCAGGCAGCAGCGCCCGGGGCCGCTCGGAGGCCAGCCGCAGCAGCAGGCGCCTGGCGTACCCACGCGCCTCTAGAAAAAAAAAACCGTTGTACACGTAAACTCAGGTCGGGCATGTCCTCCTACAGGCGGCATTCGGACAACAAATGGTAAAAAGTCAAACAACAATCACCAACTTCATATAAAAAACACGAACATCGTCGCCAGATTATCGTTTTACTATTCGTGGATCTTCCCCCTGTAGAGGGCCTACCCGACTTAGACGTGAACTTTCGGAGCTTCGCGCGGTTTTCTCGCATTGGCGCCAGGGCCCCCTGGCGGCGCCTGTTGCGCCGCCCCTGGCGCGCTCCGCGCGCCAGGGAGGGGGGGGGGGGGTCCAATGCCGATCAAAGAGATTCACACCGACCTCCGGAAATGTAGGCTGAGGCAGGTCTTCACTGTCCGAGCCTCCGCGTTCTGCGCCAGCAGCGCGTGCAGCAGTGCCCACGGTCGCGACGCCTCGCGGTCCTCCAGGGATCTCCGACGAGACGATTGTGTCAATCTGGGCGGCATCCCCGCCCTCCAAGGCCGACAAACATGTATCTGGGACGATGGAGTCCGAGTAGGTGGGGTCGGTGGATCGCGCAGCATCGTCGATGCATCGCAGATGCATCGCCGATGCATTCGGCGACGCTAGCGATGCATCGGCGACGCCAGCGCAGAGAAAATCGGGCCCCACATCAAGCCGCATCGGCGATGCATAGGCGATGCGGTGCGGTTCATCGGGACCTCAGGTGGTTTCGTCCAATTTCGCGCCCCAGGGCACTCACAGATCGATCCTGCTCGAGAAATTCAGCAAGATGGGGCCCAGGGTTCTGGTTGCGTTTCTACGATTCCGCATTCTTTTTCGCAACGTCCGATCTCAGAGTATGCAGGGCCCGGTCGTGGCGTATGCGCCCCCCTGGCCGAGGCCAGGAGGGTCTGCACGACATCCTCGTGCACAAGATGGCCCATGCCAAGTTAGGAGGCAACTTCTGCGAGGTCTGCGTAAGAACGAGTAGGGGATACCAGATTAGCCCCGGATTGAGCACAAGAATAAGTCGGATTGAAGCGGGAGTAAGCCAGATGAAGCGGGAATAATGCTGGATTTGGCCGGTTTTCGACAACAGATATACCAGCGCCGATGCTGAGTGTAACCTCCACCCTGAGACCCGATGTCGCTAAAAACGTTAAACATGGTCAAGATCTCAACTGGAGCCCTAGACCCCATTCATCTGCGGCGGTTTTCGAGCCAGATCGATCTGTGATCGTCCGAGGACCCGAAGCTGGGCGAAATCCCCGGATGTGAAAACCATGCTGCACCAGGATCTCAGGGATAGCAGCGCCGAATAATTAGACCTACCAGGAGTTCTATCCTGAGGCAGGCACGGTGGTGTTGCACGGATCGGGTGTTGGCGGGACTGAACTTAATGAGATCTGGTTTAGTGATGTGTACTGGGGCACCCCCCACGCCCCATTCCACTAACTGGAACTGCCGTCATCCCGAGAAACACCAGCTACGGCAGGCTTGGTTTAGTAACTCTGGTCCATGTTTGGGGCTTCGGGTCCCAATCACTAACCAGCTCCACTGAACCAAGGTCCTGGCCATATCCGAACGGATGCCCTCTGGCGAAGCCTTAGCGTCGTCTGCTGGTTCGCGTTCGGCGCTGGCTACCTCTGCAGGGCGCGCGGCAGATGGCGCATGGCACGCCTCTGCCGCCTCTGCGGTCGCATACGGCCGCGTCAATCCAGAGATCTCCAGGAGGCGGATCCAGACGGGGTCAGGCGTGGACGAGATACAGCGCAGCAAAGATCGGGGGCGTCCAAGAGGGGGGCGTCCAAGAGTCGGAGGCCCAAGTCATGGCCGGCGGCATGTGCGCGGCCCAGGGGGGGGGGCATGATATCCCCCACCCTAGTCATCACCCCCCTCGTGGCCGCCCCGAAAATAGAGGCCTCCTATGTAGATGGGTCAAACAAGATGGGGTTGGAGGATCGCGCCACATCGCCGATACATCGGCGATACATCGCCGATGCGTCCGCGATGCATCGGCGACGCAAACGTGGAGGGAATCGGGCTCCGCATCGAGCCGCATCGCCGATGCATCGACGGTACGGCGCGATCCTCCGACCCCATCTACTCGGACCCCATCTAGGAGGCCGGCGGCGCGTGCGCGGCCCAAGCGAGGGAGGGGGGGCGGGCACGCACCGAGACGAGAAGAGGCGCCATGAAATCTGGTGAGATATCATGGCGCCCGCCATGTCATCCCCCCCCCCCATACTCATCACCCCCCTCCTGGCCATCGCTCGGACGTCCATTCCCTGTGTTTTTTTCGGTTTCGTGCGTGGTTTTTTCGCCAAGTGATCAAGGATGCTCCTTGATGGTCCTCGCCGAAGGAACAATGCACACGTCCGAGCGATGCCAAGCCTCCTGGCCGCCCCCGAGCAGAGAGGAGCGGATCCTTGGCGCCGTCCGCCGGGGCGCGCTCGGCGAAGAGCGCCCGGTCGACCAGCCGCTCGAACGCGTTCATGCGGGCCGCGCTGGGCGCGCCGGCGCGGGCGGCGCGCCGCCGAGCCAGAAATGGCTGCTCGTTGGGACCAGCCCAGAAGGGGTCTCAACAAGAAAAAACAGAGCCAACAAGTGGGAGAGGCAGTGGGAGCTCGACCACAAGAAGCCCTCAACAAGTAGCCCAACCCTGAGACCCCAGGGTGTCAAGTGAGCTTTGGTGTGGGAACGTCACGCCTTCCACAGCAAGACCATCGGCACCCAAGGAGCTTAGGGCACCCTGGAGGCAAGCAAGGTGTTTCTTGGCGTGGATTTCCACTGAAGGTATTTTCGGCGCGGGTTTATTTACGGATTGACGCCCCCAGCGATACTGGGAACATGGTTCTTCCCGGCCGGCGGCCACTGCTGATGATCGGGGGGGATGAGGATCCCTGATGGTGATGATAGCGATGATAATTATGATGCCGACGACGACGATGATGATGGGGAAGATGATGATGCTGCTAATGATGATGGCGGTGAAGCTAGGTGTGATGGTGATGGTAATGATGATGGTGACGACGACGATGACGATACGATGACGATGACAATGATGATGACGATGATGATGACGACAATGAAGACGACGATGGTAAACATAATAAGTATAGCAGTAATCGTAATAGTAGTAGTAGTAGTAGTAGTCGTAGTAGTAGTAGTAGTAGTAGTAGTAGTAGTAGTAGTAGTAATAGTAGTAGTAGTAGTAGTAGTAGTAGTAGTAGTAGTAATAGTAGTAGTAGTAGTAGTAGTCGTCGTAGTAGTAGTAGTCGTAGTAGTAGTAGTAGTAGTAGTAGTCGTAGTAGTAGTAGTAGTAGTAGTAGTAGTAGTAGTAGTAGTAGTAGTAGTAGTAGTGGCAGTAGCAGTAGCAGTAGCAGTAGCAGTAGCAGTAGCAGTAGTGGTGGTAGTGCTACTGATAATACTGATAATGATGATGATGATGATGATGATGATGATGATGATGATGATGATGATGATGAGGATGATGATGACGATGACGATGACAATGATGACAATGATGACAATGATGATGATGATGATGATGATGATGATGATGATGATGATGATGATGATGATGATGATGATGATGATGATGATGATGATGATGGGAAGGACGAGGAAGGACCGAATTTCATTGCCAGCCGAGAGCTTGTGGGGGGGAGCCCCGGCAGCATTCAAGACCCTCTGAGGTTAGAGGAAGAACCACAACATAAAAACGAACGTTCGGAGCTCCGAGGGGACGCCTCGAATCGGCGGTGGGCCCTCCCTGGCGGCGCCTCCGGCCGCTTGGAGCCCAAACGGCTCTTTGCGCACTCTGCGAGCGCACTTGAAGTGGCCTCCACGCCCTCCACGCAAAGGACACACCTGCACGGACAGGACCTCTCGGAACTCCGCGCGGACTTCTCGGATCGGCGCTGCATCCCGCCCCCTCCCATTCGGCGCCCCGCGCGCCAGGGGCGCCGCCGGGCGGGGCAGCGCCAGTCCAAGGGACTCTCTCGGACCTCCGAAAGCTTACTTGCACTCCGAGTTGCATACTGAAAGAGGGGGAACCTTATTTCCTACTCCGAATTGCATATTTTTACTCCGAATTGCAAACTGAAAGAGGGGATCAGATGTATTGCATACTGAAATCGCATATGCTTACTCCGAATTGCATACTGAAAGAGGGGGATCCTCATTTGTTATTCCGAATTGCATATTTTCCTCCCGATTGCATACTGGAAGAGGGGGTCTGACTTGAGCTCTTGGAGGGGTCTGCGGGATCTGGGCAACAGGCCGCCCTTGCAAGGCTGGTCCGGGGGGGATGACCCAGGAGCCTATGGAGCATAGCCCATGGAGCAGTGGCTGGGGTTCGTGGTGGATAGCTGTTGCTGCGACCGCAGCTGTTCAGCTCAAGGCCCGCGTAACTGAACCAATTGCAAGGCAGACCTCTACCACGCAGCTGGTCGAGCGGTACTTGACACAGATGTTGCCTTGACCTCCTCTCGCACACAACAGTACTTCGTACGAAACTCGGAATGCATCAGTAGGCTCAGGCTTGGATCGGTGCAAAGAGTGGCGCGTTCCTGCAACCTTCCCGCGCGAGACGGGGGCGCGTTCCTGCCGCTCCTGCGCGCGCTGCCGAAAATGCCCACTGCTGCTGGTGCTTCCATCGCACTTCAGGGCCACATCCCAGAACCAATTCCGAGCACCCAGGCAGGTATCGAAACAGTGCATGCCCGACGCGCTGGCGAAGTGTCGAACGTGTAACTCGCCTCTCAGAGCCCGACATGTGGTAACCCTGCAGTTTCGGTAATTAGTCTCGTGGTGTTCGAATTTCTTTCTGGCGGTCAGGGCTAAATCGTGCTGTAACATCATACGGTGCCTACCACTCTCGGTGGCACACTGAGGAGGCGTCTCGTGGTCACTGCCGACGTTCCCCTCGAGGCTGGGGAGCCAGGAAGCGCCCCTGGGCCAGGCCCTGGGAAGGACCTCTGCCCCCCCCCTGCCCCGAGAACTCAACCACTTAAGACGAAGCCAGGACAAGGATGACATCGGGTGAGAATGAATCGGGAATCTCTGAGATATGCCGGCTCTGGAGGATGTCTCGGGCGCCGCGGCCTTCTCAGAGCGTTCCAGAACGCTCCCAGAGGGTTCTGGAACGCTCTGAAACTGATTTATCCTCGTCCTGGCCCCGCCTCCTCCTCCTCCTCCTCCTCCCCCTCCCCCTCCTCCTCCTGCTCCTGCTCCTGCTCCTGCTCCTCCTCCTCCTCCTCCTCCTCCTCCTCCTCCTCCTCCTCCTCCTCCTCCTCTCCTCCTCCTCCTCCTCCTCCTCCTCCTCCTCCTCCTCCTCCGCCTCCTCCTCCTCATCGTTTTCATTCTCTCCTCCTCCTCCTCTCCTCCTCCTCCTCTTCATTCTCTCCTCCCTCTCCCCCTCCTCCTCCTCCTCCTCCTCCTCCTCCTCCTCCTCCTCCTCCTTGTCCTCCTCCTCCTCCTCCTCCTCCTCCTCCTCCTCCTCTCTGCTCCTGCCCTGCTCCTGCTCCTGCTCCTGCTCCTGCTCCTGCTCCTGCTCTGCTCCGCCTCCGCCTCCTCCCCTCCTCCTCCTCCTCCTCTCCTCCTGTCCTCCTCTTCCTCCTCTTCCTCCCTCTCTTCCTCCTCTTCCTCCTCTTCCTCCTCTCCTCCTCTTCCTCCTCTCCTCTTCCTCCTCCTCTTCCTCCTCCTCATCCTCCTCATCCTTGTCCTTGGCCTCCTCCTCCTCCTCCTCCTCCTCCTCCTCCTCTTCCTTGTCCTCCTCCTCCTCCTTATCCTCCTCCTCCTCCTCTTCTTCTTTGTCTTCTCCTTAGTATTATTAGTATTCTTCTTCTGAGTATTATTATTGTTATTAATATCATTAGTATTATTATTGTTATTATTATTATTATTGATAGTATTGCTATCAGTATTCGTATTATTCGTATTATTAGTAGTAGTAATAGTAGTCGTATTATCATGATTATTATTCGTATTATTATTACCAATAGTCACTGTTATTATTAATAGTATTACTACTACGAGTAGTATTATTAGTATTATTAGTAGTATGATTATTAATATTATTATTATTAGTAGTATTATTATTATTCTTATTATCATTAGTAGTATTATTATTATTAGCATTACTATTATTAGGATTCGTCTTCGTTTTCGTTTTCGCCTTCGTCTTCTTATGATTATTCTGCTCCTGCTCCTGCTTCTGCTTCTGCTTCGGCTTCTTTTTCTTCTTCCTCCTCCTCCCTCCTCCCTCCTCCCTCCTCCCTCCTCCCTCCTCCCTCCTCCCTCCTCCCTCCTCCCTCCTCCTCCTCCCTCCCCTCCCCCTCCTCCCTCCTCCCTCCTCCTCCTCCCTCGTCCTCGTCCTCGTCCTCGTCCTCGTCCTCCTCCTCCTCCTCCTCCTCTCCTCCTCCTCCTCCTCCTCCTCCTCCCTCCTCCTCCTCCTCCTCCTCCTCCTCCTCCTCCTCCTCCTCCTCCTCCTCCTCCTCCTCCTCCTCTCCTCCTCCCTCCTCCTCCTCCTCCCTCCCTCCTCCTCCTCCTCCTCCTCCTCCTCCTCCTCCTCCTCCTCTCCTCCTCCTCCCCCTCCCCCTCCTCCTCCTCCTCCTCCTGCTCCTGCTCCTCCTCCTGCTCTTGCTCCTCCTCCTCCTCCTCCTCCTCCTCCTCCTCCTCCTCCTCCCCCGCCCCCTTCCGTAGCCATTTTGGCTCATGCCTTTCCGTAGGCCCCCTGCTCCTGGACCTTGTCCCTCGGCGTACCCTGCGACCCCAGGTTCACGGGGCAACGCGGCGGGCGTGAGGGACTTGGGGGAGCGGGGCTTTTGGCTCACGGGCATGATGGCTGTACGGGAGGAGGCTCTGGAGAGCCCCACAAAGCGCTCGGCTCAGCGCCGAGCTGCCCAGCGCGCCGCTGCCGCCGCGGCCGACTCCGCCATCCGTCGGTTGCAGGCGCAACTGGCCGCTGCGCTCGCGGACGCTGCTGCTTCCCGAGCGGCGCTGGAGCAGCTGGTCAGGCAGGAGGGGCAAGAGGGCGGCGAGCTGCTAGCGCGGCTCCGGCTGGTGGCGCCGGTGTTGGCCGCCGGCATCGCCCAGGAGGACCCCCCGCCTCTGGCCGTAGCGCGGCGCAACCTCGCCTCGCACGAGTTTGGCATCCCCGCCTCTGATTTCGCGGAGGCGCAGGGGGCTGTGCTGAACCGCCTTCAGCGCCAGGGACGTGGTCGCCGTCCTCGCGGTCGTCGTCCCCGTGGCTCTGTTCGCGCTGGAGGTGGAGTGGAGGACGGTCTGCGCGCAGACGCTGCTTGCTTCCACCCGATCCTCGGCCTCACCGTGGATCCCGTCGGGCACAGGTGCACCTGTGGAGCAGTGGTTTTCTCCAGCTGCGCCGAGATTGTGTCAGATGTCAGGGTGTGCAGCAACAGCAGCAGTACAGCGTGGCAGGACGTGGATATCCCAGACGTCCCCCTCGCTGCTGGTCATGTGGATTGCCCCGACCGTGTCTCGAGCGCAGCGTGGTGGGCTGCTCGCGACCGCATTGCTCGAGTCTGGCTTCGTGATGTTCCTTCTCGCGAGTTCGCCGCTCTTGAGAAGTCTCGCGATGTCGCTGGTCCTGTTCCTGAACGCAAGGCTGTTTGGGTTCCTCGAGATCTTCCTCATGACCCAGGAGAAGGGCGACTGTTTGGCTGACGGCGTCGCCTTTCTTATTTTTCATCAAGATACTTCCTTTTGAGTCGTCCTTTTATGGAATTTCAGGTTCTGGGCTCGCGGCACGGGGCGCCGTTACGTTCACCGAGGACAACCCTTTGGAGCCACTACGGCCCCCCAAATAGCCGCCGAATTCCGAAGGAGTTGCGCGACAATTTTTTCTTGTTTGAAAGCATGCGGTGCTGGGCGCGCAGGCCAGCCTGCAATGCCCCCTGACGAGCATCCATGTTGAACCAAACATTACCGCGGCCGTCGCCATCATCACCGCAAAAACCACAAGATAACAAACGTTACAATCATCGTCGGGCTGAGGTCAGGTCAGTCTGCGTCGCCGCACATCGACTCTGTACCGAAGCTGAGCGCCGCGAGCTCCCAGCAGCATTCGTCGACAGCTGTCAAAAGCAAAACCGCCGAAATGGTCCTTGAAAGGGCCGCCAGGAGGGCCGCCGAAAGGGCCGCCGAAATCGTCGCCGAAATCGCCGCCGAAATTGCCGCCGAAATTGCCGCCGAAATCGCCGCCGAAATTGCCGCCGAAATTGCCGCCGAACTTGCCGCCGAACTTGCCACCGAAATTGCCGCCGAAATTGCCGCCGAAATAATTGCGAACTCCACCAAAATAGCCGCCGGAATTCAGCCGCCGAAATCACCGCCGAAATTCAGCCGCCGAAATTTGCATTGCCCCGTCGCAAGCGAAATCGCTGTTCCAGTAAGCGCGATGACGCCGCAGACACAGGCATAGAGTCACAGCCAAGGTCAAATTCGGTCTTTTCTCGGCGGAACCATCTGGAATTTCGGCGGCAATTTCGGCGGCAATTTCGGCGGCAATTTCGGCTGCGATTTCGGCGGCAATTTCGGCGGCAATTTCGGCGGCAATTCTGGCGGCCCTTCCGACGGCTCTTTCGGCGGCTCCTCCGGCGGCAATCTCGGCGGCCCTTTCGACGGCTCTTTCGGCGACCATTTCGGCGACGTTGTTTTTGCCAACTGTCGACAATGGCTGCCGGAAGCTCGCGGCACTCGGCGACCCCGGCGGGCCCTGAGAGGGCCCTCGAAGGGCCTCGCCAGAAAGCGCCTGCGAAGTAGCTCAAGCCATGCGTGATTTGCACGCGATAGCATGCGCAACGTGCAATGTGAATGCCTCGCATTATACGTCAGCACGCTCTAAGGTGCGCCTGGGAACCACCGCGCGGCAGGGCGCGCCTGCACACTGAAACTCTAAGAAAAACCCCAATTTCGTCTGGACTGGATTTGGGCGCGCGCCCCTTTTCGTCTCCAAAGAAAGAGCCACTATGATTACGTCACTCATTTTTTCTCGCACGGAGCGTGGATTCCTGGTTCGTCCTCTCCCGCCTCCTGTATGTGGAGCTGCTGGTATCTCGGGTACTGCACGGGGTTCTTCCTGGGTCGCGGCGTCATTCTATTCGAATTGCATGGGCTGCCGCTGTCCGACGAGATTTGGCGGGCTTTCGGTCTGCGTGTCCAAAGCTTGTATTTCATTGAAGTTCTCGACTCCTTCGAAGTATCTTTCCTGATGGTGGGAGTTGTCGTATTCTTGGTTGGCTACTCCGTCGTCCTGGTGTTCGGCAAGTCCCTCATCACCTTCCTCATTCACGTGGGGTCCATGGCTGTGGATGTCAAAAATCCTCCCCCGCCCCCGCCCCCGCCCCCGCCCCCGCCCCCGCCCCGCCCCCTGCCCCTGCCCTGCCCCTGCTGCCTGCCCCTGCCCCTGCCCCTGCCCCCCCTGCCCCTGCCCGCCCCTCCCCTACTCCACTTACTTATTATTATTATATTAGTATTAGTATTATGCTTATGTTTCGTGTTCGTATTGTTCGTCTTAGTCTTGTTCTGTTTCTTAATACCCCTCCTATGTTTATAATACTAGTCGTTTTGTTGTTAGTATTCGTACTCATCGTATTATTGTTAAGATTAGTAGCAATCGTATTGACATTATTCCCCATATCCTAAGATGGGGGTCTTGTTATTACTTGGACGCCTCCTACTTCTCCTCCTTCCTCCTCCTCTTTTCTCCTCCCCTCCTGTCGGACATACTCAGACTTGCGCATACACAGACTTCCTCATACTCAGACTTACTCATACTCAGACCTACTCATACTCAGACTTACTCACACTCATACATACTCATACACAGACTTACTCATACACAGACTTACTCACACCCAGACGTACTCATACACAGACTCACTCATACCCAGACGTACTCATACACAGTATTAGTCATACTCAGACTTACTCATACCCAGACGTACACATACACAGACTTTCTCATACACAGACCTACTCATACCCAGACTTACTCATACACAGACTTACTCATACACAGACTTACTCATACTCAGCACCCCTAAGGGGAGCCGCCAGGGGTGGTTGCACGGGCTCGTTCGCGGCCATTTTGTGGGGATGTCTCAGGCGGTTTGCCTGTTTCTGGGCCCAACATCCTTCGCTTGGAGAGCAGATTGTGAGGATGTCTCAGGCGGGGCGCTGGTTTCAGCACCCCTAAGGGGAGCCGCCAGGGGTGGTTGCACGGGCTCGTTCGCGGCCATTTTGTGGGGATGTCTCAGGCGGTTTGCCTGTTTCTGGGCCCAACATCCTTCGCTTTCGGAGCAGATTTGGAGGATGTCTCGAGCGAGGCGCTCATTTCAGCACCCCTAAGGGGAGCCGCCAGGGGTGGTTGCACGGGCTCGTTCGCGGCCATTTTGTGGGGATGTCTCAGGCGGTTTGCTTGTTTCTGGGCCCAACATCCTTCGTTTTCGGAGCAGATTTGGAGGATGTCTCGAGCGAGGCGCTCATTTTCACCCCCCAGGTGGGCCAGATTTTGAGGATGTCTCGATCGGTTTGCTTGTTTTGGTGGCCAGGCTCGTGGGCGCAGATTCTTCTCAGGATACCACAGGAGGCTCCAACAGGCTCCAGGAGGCCCCAGGAGACCACATGAGGT
Source organism: Prorocentrum cordatum (assembly GCA_963575745.1). Taxonomy (NCBI): domain Eukaryota; class Dinophyceae; order Prorocentrales; family Prorocentraceae; genus Prorocentrum; species Prorocentrum cordatum. The sequence goes on from CAUYUJ010006847.1 coordinate 151,624, forward strand.
CCCAGGAGGCATCAGGAGGCCACAGAAAGACTCAAGAGGCCACAGGATGTCCCAAGAGGCTCCAGGAGGCCCCAGGAAGCTCCAGAAGGCCTCAGGAAACCACAGGAGGCCCCAGGAGGCAACAGGAAGCGCCAGGAGGCCTCGGAAGGCAACAGGAGGCCCCGAGAGGCCCCAGGAGCAGGAGGCCTCAGAAGGCAACAGGAGTGGCTCCAATCCCATGTGTTTTACGTATGCTCCTATCGATTGGGCCTCACCTGGAGCACGATTCTTTGATGTTCTACGTATGTTTCTATAGATGGTCCTTCTCCTGTGTACACAATCCTAAATGTTTTACTCATGTTCCTATGTATTGGGCCTCTCCTGGGGCACGAGTCCTTGGTGTTTTACGCGTGTTCCTATAGATTGCCCTTCTCCTGTGGCTCTAATCCGCAATGTTTTATGTACGTCTGTTGCTATAGATTGCGCCTCTCCTGGGGCACGAAACCTTCCTAGGAGGTCCCAGGAGGTCCCAAGAGGCTCCTGGAGACCCCAGGAAGCCCCAGTAGGTTTCAGGAGGCCCCAGGAGGCCCCAGGCTCATGCACAGAGACGCGCTCGTACTACTGAGGCTCATTCACACTCCAATTCATTCGCAGGTAGATTGATGTCCAGACCGTCACAACTGAAGCCCGTTAATATTCGAAAGCTCTTGCGCCTAGACATTCACGGCGGACAGGTCCATGCGAGTAGATGCACATATGGGGAGCTCCACGCAGTGAATAATTCTGGTTATTATGATTATTGTTCATAAAAAGATTGTCCTTCTTCTTATTCCTCTTCCTCCTCCTCCTCCTCCTCCTCCTCCTCCTCCTCCCCCATGCTTCCGGTCACGCCCGGGAGACTGCACCACCTCTACTTCTGGGGAGTCCCTGGGCGGCCATGGACGCCCAGGATGGCCTCAAGATGGCCCAAGAGGCCCCCAAGACGTCCCAAGAGACCTCCAAGAGGCCTCCCGAGAGAGCTCCGAGAGGCACAATTCATTGATTTTTCTTAGGTGCTTGGAAGGTTTGGGCGTTCTCGCCTTGTCTGCTTTCCGACGCTCCAAGGCCCCTAAGACCACCCCAAAACGGCCCAAGAGGCCTCCAAGAGGGCCCCATAATGGCCTAAGAGGGCCCGGCCCAAGAGGCGCCCAAGACGGCCCAAGAGGGCTCCAAGACGGCCCTAACAGGGGCTCAAGAGAGGGTACACTAAGCGAACATCCCAGCCTTCCGCCCCAAGATGACCCCAGGGGGCCAGAAGAGGCGCCCAAGAGGCACCAAGAGGACCCCAAGAGGCCCCCAAGATGCCCCCAAGATGCCCCCAAGAGGCCCAACAGAGGCACCAAGAGGCCCGAAAACAGCCCCCATGAGACCTCAAAACTGCTTCCAAGCGGCCCCCGAGAAACCTCCCGCAAGATCCCAACGAACATCCAAGAGGCTTCATACCCACAACCCAGGCACGGTGGCAGAACCTGGAGCCGGAAAAGCTTACAGAGGCCGAAAATCCCCCCCCGAAAAAACTGCTGTCACTGTTTGATTGCGACGCCTGGATCCGAAAGTCCCCCCCAGCCCCGCCTGCCCGTGTGTATCTGAGACGCGGCCAAGACCGGGTCAAGACCAGACGGGGCAAATCGAGGATCCCTAAGACCCCTGCGGCTTTGGAGGATGCATCGGGATCCGCGAACATGCCAGAGCGCTCCGAAACGCTCTGGGCAGGTTGACCACATGTGAACCCTACCCCCACCCCCCACGATTTCTGAGCAGGGATGGAGGTTAATTTCGCTCGGGAGCTCCCGATCGAAGTGACCCCTTCCCTTAGAAATCGTGGGGGTTTGGAGTAGGGTTCCCATGTGGCCACCGACTGGGAGCGTCTCGGAACGCTCTGGAACGATTCGTTCTAGCCGTGCACTGCCCTGGAAAAGCACTGTAACTCTCGCGCGCGATCCGCCCCCCGCGCGCTTCAATCTCGATGTTCGCGCGGGGTGCGGCGCCACCCAACTCTTCCACCGTCGGCCGTGGCTGACTCCACCTTGAGATCGCGGGTCTGGGGGGCCAAGTAGTCCAGGGAAGTGCAGGCCAGGTGTAGGCCTGCCTGCTTACAGGCCTCCTAGATGGTGTCCGAGTAACATGGGTTCGGATTATCACGCCGCATCGGCGATGCATCGCCGATCCATCGGCGATGCACCGGCGACGTCGGCGACGCATCGGCGACGACGGCGTGGATAAAATCGGGTTCCACATCAAGCCGCATCGCCGATGCATCGGCGAGGCGGCGCGATGCGCTGGCCCCATCTACTCAGACCCCATTCGGGCGTTGGCAGGACTGGGTTTAGTGGGACAATGGGACCTGGTTTGGTGATGTGTACTGGGGGACGCCCCCCCGCCCCGTTCCACTAACCGGAACTGCCGTCACCCGAATAACACCAACTACGGCAGACCTGGTTTAGTGTTCCTTGCCAATTTAGGGGCTCTGGGGCCCTACCACTACCTAGTTCCCCTTACCTGGGGTCCTGGCTATACTCAGAAGGCCTAGACTGCTGCACCCCCGCCCTCCAGGCTGCCTCGGCCTCGGCCCGAGTGCCGCTCCCGCTGACCGGTCGCGTGGCCCTCCCCCCGCTGTCCGGTGGTTGCCGGCCACGTCGTGCCCCTCGTACCTGCCGCGCGGGGGGTGGGCAACTCCTGTTCATCTGCAGCAAGACTTGCTGTCCGCGCCGCCGCGGACGCCGTCCATTTGAGACAGAAGGCCGCCTGCCCCACAGCGGCCGCTGTCGGTTTTGGACGACACCTGTTGCCGGGCATCGTACCCATTTTTACCATACCCGTTTCAGGCGACCAAATCAATCCAGGGCCAGCCCGAAAACCGACCTGCCCGGTGCGGAAACCAGACCGACTGGCCCGGCGCCGCGGCGAAGCCGACCGGCCCGACAGGCCCGGCATGCGCTGGACGAAAACGACCCCAGGGAGCACTGGGCGGAAACCACGAGGAGGAGGAGGAGGAGGAGGAGGAGGAGGAGGAGGAGGAGGAGGAGGAGGAGGAGGAGGAGGAGGAGGAGGACTACAACTACTAACTCCTCAAGGGGAGACAGTTCAAGAAATCCCCAAGACGCCCCATATGGCTCCAAGAGGACCCCAGGAGAGCCCCTCAAAGGCAACAGCCTATGGTTTTTCCAACGTAGCCCAAGAGGGCCCGAAGTCGACCAAAGATACCCCCCAAGAAGGCTACCAAGAACCCCCCAGAAGGGGCTCCAGCAAGGCCCCCAAACACCCGAAGAACGAACCGCCTTCTGAGGCCCCCAACTCGCTCCCAAGAGGCCCCAAGAGACTTCAAAAATACATCCTACAGGCCTCCCAAGAGAACCCCTCAACGAGCCCCTACGAGTCCGCGACCTTCCCGGGGCATTCCTCTGGATCCCCCGTCAAGGTTGGCGGAACCAGCTGTAAGGCCTCTTCGTTCTTCGATCTGGGCCAGACTGCTGGTATGACGGCTCGTTGTCCCCCGTTCCCAAAACCCATTCTTCCAATGCTCGGGGTTCACTATAGCTGTTTACTGGTAGAGGCTCCGTCCCCCAATCGACCGTTCCAAAACCAGGGTCAATGCCGACACCCCGCCACCATCCCTGTCCTGTCAACACACACACACACACACTACAACATGTACATTGCGGCAAAATCTGGATCCGGTTCGGGCGCACCGCGATCAGTCAGTTTTTATTCAGCTGGAACGGCTGGAGTCACGCACACTGCTTTCGAAACTCTTCACCTGTCGTGGAGACGTGGGACTCGGGTTCGGGGGACTGGGCTTGGCCTGACGGGGCCGTCAGAAACATGACGAGACCCAGTCTTGAATTTGATGCAAGCTCCCGCTGCAAACATCTGAGCTGCAACGACAGGGGGGACTGGCACCAGGGGGGAAACATCGACGTAGAATCGGCGATGCAGCACCGATTGGCCCCCGAAAGCGAAAACAAACGTGCCTGGGCGGGGCGGGCTATCGGCCCCTATCGGCGAGCAATGGGCGATCGGGGGTCGATGCTGAGCCTAATCCCCCCCGAGCGTGGCCCTGGAACATCTCACGAGGACTATAGACAAGCGCGCTCCACTACTCGCAGAGCAACTGCTCGCAGATGGCCTGGATCCGACGCGGGGGATTTACGATCCTCTCCAGCGAGGCGAACGCATGTGTTTCGGACCCTTGCGAGTAGGCACTCTGCGAGCAATAGAACACGCTCGGTGAACGACTTGAACGCTGGCAAACCCCAACTCCGGAGAACTCGGGTCTCACGCTTCCCCGAGCCGGGGCGGGGCGGCACGGAGCGGGCACGATCCCCTGCGGACTGAGGGCCTCCTGCGGGCGCCGCCCGGGGGGGAAGAGGGGGGGGGGGAGCAGGACCAGGAGAGAGAGAGAGGGCCCACAGGTGGCGACATCCGAGCCCTGCCCCCACCAACCATCGACTCTCCTGGACCGATGGGAGGCGGGCGTGGGGTTTCGGATTCCCCCACGTGCTCGACGAACTCAGAACCCTGCCCCCGCCGCCCATAGAGTTGCCTGAATCGTTGATCGGCGAGGGCAGGCTTCGGGTTTCGCCGCCGAACCACCACTAGGGCAGGATCGGTCAGCATCGAGTCGGCACATCGGATCGGGCTGCGGCGGCGCGGAATCGAAATCGAATATGATCTGTGCGCCCAGGGCACAACAGCGCCATTCAGGCATCGGGCCGCATGGGCGTAGGGTTTGAAATCCCTTAAGTGTTCGACGAACTTCGAACCTGCCCCCGCCGCCCATCGAGTTCCCCGAATCGTTGATCGGCGAAGGTCCCTGTAGGGCTTGACGACTTTTCGCCAATCGACTTCTGGGGATCAAGCCGGACAAATGGCGGTAAATGCAGATAAATCGAGGTACAGGAATCCAGGGAAATCTGCCGATCCCTTGGGGTCACGGCGTGTGAGATGCTTCCCCCTCCCCAAACCCCTCCCCCGGGGGCCTGGTCCGGCCGGTGTGGAGGGGGCGGGGGGGGGCGCAAATCCGTCATCCGCACACTTGGAACCTCAGGACGCCCCAAAACGGGCCAAAAAGGTTACAAAGGTTCCGGGAACGGTCCAAGAGAGCTACGAATCGACGAAAGATCACCCCAAAACGCAGAAGATTGCCTCCACACGGAGCCATACGTCCCCAAGACGTTTGAAACAATGGTGCGAGGCGCCCCAAAGAGGCCCTCCAGAAGCAAAAATCGTCACATTTCCTTAGGGAAACGTGCATTTTCACCACATTCGCCCATTCGGCTTCCACGCGGCGCAGAACGGCCCAAGAAGCCTCCAAGATCGACCCTCGCCAGCCCAAGAGGCTCCCAAAAAGGCTCCAAGACGGCGTCTGGGCGATCCACGAAGGCCTCAGAAACCATAGCAACGGCTGAGGAAAACCGCAGGACGGTCCCAAGAGGGCTCCAAAACGGGGCAAGAGGGCCCCCAAAAGCTGTCCATTCGGTCCAAACCGCCCAAGATCGCCGCCAAACGGCCCCATGGGTGTCCAAGACGTTTGAAAACGCGACCACGAGGCGCTCCAAAAAGGCCTCCAAAAGCAAGAACCGTCCCGTTCCCGAGGTAAAACGTACAATTTCAGCACATTCGCTTCTTGGGCTTTCACGAGGCCCACAACGGCCCAATGAACCTCCAAGATCGACCCCTGTCACCCGAAGAGGCTCCCAAGAAGGCTCCAAAACTGCTTCTGGGCGATCCACGAAGGCTACGTGCATTTTCAGCATATTCACTTCTTGGACTTCCACGACGCCCACAACGGCCCAGTAAACCTCCAAGATCGACCTCTGGCACCCCAAGAGACTCTCCAAAAGGCTCCACGACGGCCTCCGGGCGCCCCACGAAGGCACCAGAAACCATAGCAACGGCCCGGGGGAACGGCAGGACGGTCCTAAGAGGGCTCCAAAACGTGTCTAGAGGGGCCTCACGGGCTGTCCGGACAGGCCACGCGGGGGACGACTGTGTGGCGTAAGCCAACGAATCCGAGGAAACCCGGTCAATTCCAGGTAAGTCCACAGATCTCCAAGGACCAAGGAAACGCGTGGCCGCTCCAGCGCGAGTCGAGGGACGGCAGGAGCCGTGATGCCCTTAACGCGAAGGCAAGGCTCGGCTTTCGCCGCGGAGATCCAGGCCACCCAGCACCGCGCATCGCGCACAGCGAGGCGCGGCGCGCGAGTCCAGCCCCTGGCGACAGGGCGAAAGGCCATCTCTTTTGTTCATCGCGATGCTTGTGGAGATCTCTACCCGGAGGGTCGGCACCTATGAGCACCATGCTCTTCCTTGCCAAGGGTGTGGGTGGGAACGTGTACCCCTGAGGAGCAACCCCCTCCATGCTGGACTACCTGCCCATCCTTGATATTGAAATCGTACGTTTCTGTCTTCGCCTCCCTGTGCGGACCGAGGAAGACGACTTCACCATGACCTTACTTTCCTGGATCCCCCCTCCCCTGGTCGCATCGTGTGCTCTCCTCCTGCCGCGTCTCCGCGGCCTCGCGACGCCAGCCCCCCCCGCCCGCCCCTGCCCTACCCGCGGCGGGAGGTGCAGGCGGCCTGTGGAGGATGGCTAAAGTCGGGGGCGTCTGCCCAGAGATCCGGCACTCCCACAGAAAGTGGAGCGGCGGGATTTTGGCGCTTTTCGGCCTCACCGGGCCTCACCGGGCCTCGGGAGCGTAGAAAAACAACTCAGGACAAAAAACTGGCCCTGGGGAGGCGGTCCAGACCTCCGGGCCCAAAAAATGGAGCGGCCGGATGTCTGGGCAGAAGTAAGCAAGCAAGACGCCGTGTGTCCAAAAGGCACGTGAGCAATACATTCAGCCGCATCCGCAGCCTTGAGGTGAGGCAAGGCGGGCCGAAAACGAGGAGCGAGAGGGAAAGGAGAGAGGAAAGGATGTCTGGGCAGAGGGGGCGGCGCACATCATGGCCGGAGGCATGTGCGCGGCCCTGGGGGGACCGAGGAATTCGCCGGCCCACACGGGCCAGAGGCGTGCTAAGATCTCTGCGTGGTAACCAGTTAACGTAATTTCTAGTTCGCGCGCGCCTGCGGGACCCTGGACGAACAGTACCCTGGCTGATACCTGGGCGATGCCCGGCTGACTCCCCCCCCATGGCGCTCCAGGAGCGCGCCAAGAGGGCGCCGGGACGCCCCCTACACGGCCCAAGAGGCCCCGAGTCGCCGAAAGATCGTTCCAAGACCCTCAAGATGGTCTCCAGATGGCCCCAGAGGCCGCGAAAGCCCAAGAGAGCCTCAAGAGGCTGTCCAAGTGGGCCCCAACAAGCAAACATCGTCCCATTCCCTTCTGAAGACGTATATGTTTCGCATGTGCGACGTATGGGGTTCACAGCGTCCAGAACTGCCCCAGAGGCCTCCAACATCGTCCCCAGATGGCCCAACACGCCCCCAAGATGGACCCAAGAGAGCCCAAGAGGGCCCCAAAACAGCCCAATAGGGCACAAATAAGGCCCAAGAGGCGCCCAAGACGGCCCAAAAACGCCCCAAGACGGGCCCAAATCGCCCCAAGCCGCCCAAGATGGCCTAAGAGGCCGCCAAGATGGCCCAAGAGGCCAAGAGGCTTCCACGAGGCCTCCCAAGAGGTCCCCACGAGACGAAAATCATTGACTTCCCTGGGGTGTTTGGAGGTTTTCAGCCTCCTCGCCTTTTCGGGCTTCCGACGATCCAAGATGGCCCAAGAGGCCTCCAAAACCGCCCCAACACAGCCCAAGAGGCTCCAAAGATGGCCCCACGATGGCCAAAGATGGCTCCAAGACGGCCCAAGAGGCAGCCATGCGGGCCCAAGAACGCCACAAGACGGCCCCAAGAGGGGCCGGAGACGTCCCCCCAGTCGCCCCAAGCCACCCAAGATGGCCTCAAGGCGGCCCAAGAGGCCGCCCCAACGGCCTTGGAGACTTCCAAGATGACATACACATCCTGACATCCTGCCCCATTCCGCCCCCCATTCAAGATATTGGCAAGAAGAGGCCAGAATCGGGATGCAGTCGGCACTGCTCAGTAGGCCGACCCTGCCGAATCGAGGGTACCCTTGTGTCCTGTGTCTCGCGACCCCTGCCTCCCACACTCCTGTGGCAGCGCGGCCCTCGGAAGGGTCTTGTGCCCTCCCGCGGGCCCTGTCCAGTCACCTCCGACTGCAGGTATTCGTGAGAGCCAGCGGTTCTGGCTCCGGCACTGCTACGGGTGCCCGGCCCAAGGTGTTCCCAGGATCTCCGGGAAGGCCCTCACACGAGGAGCAGCGGCCTCGGGGTGCTCCAACGGGGACGAAAAGCGGAGGAGCTGGGGGCACTCAAGACGAAGCGTCCCAGATGGGGTCCGAGCAGATGAGGTCGAAATAATGCCACCGAGTTGCCGATGCACCGGCGATGCACTGGCGACGTCGGCGATGCATCGGCGACGCTGGCGTGGAGAAAGTGCGGCTCCACATCGAGCCGCATCAGCGATATCGCAGATGCGGCGAGATCCCCCGACCCCATCTACTCGGATTCCATCTGCGAAACCCAGACAAGCTGAGGAGCTGGGAATAATTACCTGCGGCCAAGAAGCCCGTTGGCAGCCTCCGACTGGAAGCTGTGCCGGGCGCCGCGGCCGGTCCAGAGAGATCAGATCGCTCTCAGGGCGGGACAGAGCGTTCTCGGGCATCTCCTTCCTAGGCCCGCACCACCATTCCCGTTCCCACTGGTGAGCGTTTTTTTACATTCGGCGTTTCGACATTGGGCGGAAGGGGGGGGAGGGGGGGTCTGGCTCTGGACCTCTGCTTAGTGCGACTGCTTGCGACAGTGCGGCTGCTGAGGGGAGACTCCACCCGCTCGAGACAGGCGCCAAAAAACAGCCAAGATCTACTCCATGGGGGGGGAGAAGGGGGGGTTGGGAGCCGGCGCCGATCGGCAAAACAGCCAATAACAAAAACCGATCGCCTGTCCATTTCTGTTTGCCCAGCCTGGTATACAATTTCTCTCTGGGACCCCAGGATTACATCGCGGTTGCGTCAGAAGAAAAACGGGTCCGGAAGGAAGGAGTCTTGCAAACGAGTCATTGTTTTAAGACCTCCATTTCTATTTGCCGAGCTGGGTATACAATTTCTCTGGGACCCCAGGATTACATCGTGGCTGCGTCGGAAGAAAATCGGGTCCGGAAGGAAGGGGTCCGGTCAACGAGGCATTGCTTTTTATACCCCCAGGGCGCACCACGGGCCCCAGAGACCAGCAAGAACGACACAGGATGAAGAGATGATCCCGAGGAACGCCCCCGGGGCGTAGAACCCTGGGGGTGAGAGAGAGAGGGAGAGAGAGAGAGAGAGAGAGCGAGAGGAAGGGGGAGAGGGAGAAAGAGAGTGTCAGGGAGAGGACAGAGAGAACCAGAGAAAGGGAGAGAGAGAGAGAGAGAGAGAGACCAGCGAAGGTGTGAGACATACAGAGGAATATATCCATTCAAATAAATTCGAATTAGGCCTTGTGGGTTTGCGTGGGCCCCCGGCTCCCGGAGCCTCCCGGGGGCTCCAAAACGGCACCGGAAGGCCCCCGGAGGGGTCCGAAACGGCGTCGGAGCTCCCCAGAAAAACCCAAGACGGCTTACGGAGGCCCCGAGACGACCCAAGACGGCTTTCAGGCGGCCCAAGATGTTCTCCAGACGGCCCCATACGCCCCAAAGACGCCCCCGGACGGCTCTGGGGGGGTCCGAGGGCTCCCCCAGGAGGGCTCCATCAAGCAAAAATGGCCACATTCCCTTCGTAAAATGCACATTTTCAACATATTCGACATTTTCCTTTACGAAGCGTCCGAGACAGCCCCAGAGGCCTCCAAGATTGCCCAAGACGGCCCCCAAGAGGGCCCAAAGATGGCTCAGACGGCCCGAGGACGGCCCAAGGGGCGCCCAAGACGGCCCAAGAGAACCCCAAGAGGTGCCCAAAAGGGGCCCAAGAGAGCCCAACATGGCCCCAAGACGGCCCAAGTGGCGCCCAAGGTGGCTCAAGACGGCCCCAAGGCGGCCCAAGAGGCGCCATACACGGCCCAAGAGGGCCCCGAGGAGCCCCCAAGAGGCCCAAAAGAGCCCCCATAGAGCTCCCAAACGGCCCCCTAGAGGCTTCAAAACTGCCTCCAAGAGAGAGGGGCGGACGAGAGGCGAGAGGCCCTTCGACAATGTTTTACACTCCCGTGGCCCTGGCGCTGCCCGTCTGCGCTCCCTATTTTGCCGCGACGCCGTTCCGACGCTTCCGACGCGGCCCGCGCGTTTGACCCGACCCGCTCCCGCGTCCGCCGCGATCCCGACGCATATCTTCCAACGCTGCTCTGGCTTGGTCTCTTGACCTTTTGCCTCTTGCGAAGCTCGAACACTTCGGCCCCCGCTTCGGTGCATTGGGGGCGCTCAGTGGGGGAACAGCACCAGAACAAGCTTCACAGGATCTACGGCAGTAGCTGGCAGCGTCGCACAACCCAGCACTCGCAACCAAACTTCGATCCGCGCAACTCCGTGGATTTAATCCACGGGTCCAAACTAGTGTATATATATATATATACACATATGCGAGAGAGGGAGAGAGAGACAGAGAGACAAAGACACAACACAAGCATAAGGGAGAGCCAGATCGAGCACACATACATCGAGACAGCGAGAAAGAGAGAGAGAGAGAGAGACAAACAGCAAAGACATTCAGAGTGATAAGCACACAAACAAACGAACAATATAGATACACAATATGGAAAATACACAAAGAAAACTTAGCACAGGGCAAGAAGGGAACTAGTATATTTTGAACAAACTAAAGAGGAGACTGAAGAGAGGAGATAAAGACAAAGTAGAGCGAATAAGCAATAGAGAGAACAGAGAGAGTGAGAGAGAGAGAGAGAGACGAGTCCTTCTGGGAGTCGGGCGCTGCTGCGGCCATCCCCTCCAAGGCCCTCTTGCCATCTCCCCTTACTGCCGGGGGACATAGGGATGAAGAGGGAGCAAAGGCCGCATCTTCGTCCTCATCAGCATCTCGCCCCTCCTCGTCGTTCTCATTCTTCTCCTCCCCCTCCCTAGGGCGTCTCCATTTTCTGCCGAAGGGGCAAAGGAGGACGATGAAACGGAGAAGGGTCACATCTTTCCACAACTTGCTGCTGCCCTGCTCATCTGCACATGACCTCCACCTGGCCCATGAACGCAAGTCGAAAGGGTGGTTCGGATGGTGTCCGGAGCGGTTCCCGAGACAGACGACCCCCCCTCTTCGCGTCCAACCGCATGCACCACAGAGTGTGCCAGAGCGTCCCTGAGCGGCCCGATGCATCCCTGGGGCTTTTCCTAGGTGTCCCAGGTGTCCAGGACGGCCCCGGCAGGCCACCGAGGACGCCGAGAATGTGCAACGTTTTCTCAAAAGGCACCCAGCATCCCCCGAGGAGGGCCAGGCAGGTCCCAAGAGGCTTCCAAGAGGCTCCAAAACACCCCCAGGACGCTCTCCAGCATGGCGTCGAGAGGCCAAAAGCATTCACTCCCCACACGTTTTTCTAATATCTGGGTCCACCGAAGGGGGGGGGACCCTGAGGGGGGGCGAGTTCGATCCGCTGGTGCATCGAGTTTCCGAAAAACGATGTCCCCCGCGCGCCCCGATTGACGACGCCTCTCGGGTTCTGGCGGCGGCCGGGGACCTCGTTTTGCATCGTTTTTCTGCGGCTCGATGCGCCAACGGACCGAACTCACCACCCCCCTGTGGCATCCCCCCCTTTGCGAGGTCCCGATAATCGGGGGTGGACAGAACCCCCAGCAGTGACACGTCGATTACAGAATTGTCCGTTTCCGGTTCTCGAGAGGGCGCCGTGGCCGTTATTTTCCAGGCTTGCGCCCGCCAGGTTTGGGCCTCAGGTCGTTCTCACGAAACCACGTTTTACTAAAGGGGGGTCTGTCCATCCCCGAGACAATAGCTTCGCTGCCCACGCTCTTCGGTCGAAGAGCAGTGCGCCTGCGGCCTCCGAGTGCTCCCCGGGGAGCACACCGAGAGCCCCAGAGAAGGCCCCTGGACGGCCGAGGGCGGCCCCGAGAGAGCGTGAAACTGTTCTCGGAGCGCCTCCGGAGGGGCCCAAGACGGCCTCTGGAGGGCCCAGGAAGACCCCAAGACGGCCCCAAGATCTACCCAAACGGCGAAGAGAGCCCAAAGACGGCTCACTGGGCTACAAGACGATCCAGGGGGGCCGCAAAGGACCCGCAAAACTGCCCCACACGAGCCAAGGAAGCCACAGGGCGGTTCAAGTCGTCCCCGTGAGAGCTCCTCAGAAAGTGGAGCTCTCAACAAGTGGGCGGTGCTCGAAAGGTCGCCACACAGAATGCTTCGCTGGCGGATTTGTAGCGGGAACCTGGATATAGTCACTCTGTTTGTGCCATCACAGCCTTCCCTCATCGTCAACACTATCGTTATCACACTCACCCATCCTCATATGTTCTCTCGCGCACCCCACTTGCACCATCATCACTCTCATCCTCACCCTCCTTCCATTCAACCCCTCGCACTCATCCTCGCTCTCCACCGCAGACGGTTTTGATCATCACCAGGGAGGGGGGCTCAGCGCCCATCCGAGAAACCCGCTCGAAACTCCGATGGTTTGTGCTTGTGCCGTTCTTTCGACGGCGAACGAGGGGGGGAATGAGCAGGATAAGGCCTTCTCAGAAGGCGGCGGGACTTCTCAGAAGTCCTCGCACCTTCTGAGAAGTTTTTTCTGTCTTCGGGTAGGGCTTGGAAAATTTCTCAGAAGGCCGGGGGACTTCCGAGCCTTCTGAGAGGGCATTCTGCTTCTCGCTTCCCCCCCTCGCTCGCCGCCGAATCTTCTCCTGGGAGAGCGTGGGGTCATCTTCACGCGCCTGCACACGACGAGTGCGCGAAGAGCCGTTCGGGTCCCATGCGGCCGGAGGCGCCGCCAAACGGGGTCGCCGAGACCTCCGCGTGGAGCTCCGGCGGGCAGGGAGAGCAGGAGATCTACGGGCTGCGGGGAGGTCCGTTGTTGGTATGGCGCACGAACAGCAGCTCGGACACGAGCCCTCAGGTCGGAGCCTACAGGAGCCTTCAGAGGAAGCCAAATGTCCCCTTGCGGGGAGGAGGAGCGCGCGGAGCGCGCCAGGGGCCGGCGCTGGAGGCGCCGCCAGGGCGGCCCAGCACAGATCCGAGAGCGATCGCTGTGCATGGTGAGCGTTTTCCTGTTCGGCGTTTCGACTTCGGGCGGAAGGGGGGGGAGGGGGGCTGGCTTCGGATCTCTGCTGAATGCAACTGTTTGCAGCAGTGCGTCCTATGGGGGGAGGCTCCACCCGCTCGAAACAGGCGCCAAAAACTGCCAAGATCCACTCCATTGGGGGAAGGGGAGGGGGGGGTGCGAGGGCCCGCGCCAATCGGCAAAACAATGAACAAGAAAACGATCGCATGCCGCAAGTTTGTTCTTCCAACTCCGTGGACGCACAACTCTCCCTGGAGGCACCCATACAATACCCAACCTCTCCCCCTGCCGGGTAGAGCGGACCTCCCGCTTCCTGCCAGAGGAGCCACCGGGGAGGCTGAGCTCCCTCCTCCTCATACTTGGGGAAATCAAAAGGTACCGACATCGCTACTCCCAGGACCTCTCCCAGGGTGCGTCCTGACCAGGATTTCGAGGAGAATCCAGCGGTGGCGACGAGGGCCTTCCAGGAGGCCCAAAAATGGGAAAACGAGGAAAGGGTAGCAGTATGGGCACCTTTTCCTCCTCTGGATATTCCTTCTGGTCGTCATCATTCTTCCCTCATCGGCGGGATAATGCTTGTGCTCGTGTCGAGCTCGACTCGAAACACACACGCTGCCAGAAGCGACACGCGGTAGGCGGCGCGCCAGCGATAAGGACCACACGCACCTCGAGCAGCTCCCGACTTCGCTGGGTTGAAGGCTAACAACGCTGGCCACCGCTCAGGACTCTCGCGACCCGAGACAGAGCACGCCGTGCTCGCCTCCGTCTTACCTCGGCGCAAGGAGGAGGGCCTAGGCGGCGGCGACGTTATCATCATCACCATCGTCATCGTCATCGTCATCGTCATCGTCATCGTCATCATCGTCATCATCATCATCATCAGCATCATCATCATCATCATCAGCATCATCGTCATCATTATCATCATCAGCATATTCATCATCATCGTCATCATCATCAGCAGCAGCATAATAATCAGCATCATCAGCAGCACCAGCATCATCATCATCGCCATCAACATCAGCAACATCATTAACATACTCAGACTCAGACTCATAATCGTAATCGTCATCAAAATCAAAATCAAAATCAGAATCATGATGATGATGATGATGATGATGATGATGATGATGATGATGATGATCATGATGATGATCATCATCATCATCATCATCATCATAATCATCATCATATTCAGTATCAGCAGCCACCTCACATCAATGCTGACTATACATGCTGTGAACGAGCACCCATCGGAAATACCGCAGCCAACCTCCTGGACAGCACTGGCCAACCCTCTGGAAAAACCCAACCGCCCCCTGGCCAACCAACCCTTCCTGGCCAACCGCCACCATACCCTGTGACCCACCTGGTCAACCTCTCCCGCCAACCCTTCTGGTCAACGCCTACGACCAAACCCTCCGGCCAGCTGGCCAACACCATCCGGGAAAACCTCTTCAGCTGGCCCCCGGCCCATCCAGGCAACGCCTATGGCTAACCCCTTCCAGAATGCAGAATTGTTTACCTTCCTGCCTTCGGGGAATATCGAGCATGCCCTCGCAAGCGCGCTACGTGTGACCCTCCCTCCACCCCCTGCTGGGACCAGCCCACGCGGCGCGGCCCGAATGGCGGGGACCGAGAATTGCGGCCCTCGGTGGCACCTCAGCCAAAACGGCTACGACCACGCCCTCTCATGAGGAGAAGAGAGGGAGGGAGAAGGAGGGAGACTTCTCTCTCTGACTACCTTCCAGACCACCCCACCCCAACCCGAAAACCCGAATTTCGGGTTGGGAGGGTACGGGCTTCGTGTGTGTGTGTGTGTGTTTGTGTGTGTGTGCGTGTGCGTGTGCGCGTGCGTGTGTGTGTGTGTGTGTGTGTGTGTGTGTGCGTGTGCGTGTGCGTGTGCGTGTGCGTGTGCGTGTGCGTGTGCGTGTGCGTGTGCGTGTGTGTCTGTGTGTGTGTGTTTGTCATGTTCCCCGACCCCCCCACTTGAAATGGAGGGCGAATCGGAGCCTTCGGGTTGGGTTGGGGTAGTTTGATAGGCAGTGACTCTCCATTTCTCTCTCCCTCCCTTACATTGCCCTCTTCAGCGCACAAGGCCACAACACTTGAACATCACGGATGGTTTCAAATTATGATCGCCTCGACTTCCAGGATCGACCAGCACCGCTTTAAACTACAACTGGTGACGCGCGCCCCTACTAAGGCTACTCGTGTCGGCGGTGGACAAACCACCCTTTCGTGAAAACGGCCTGAAACCCTAACCGACGGACCTGGACCCACAAAAACGACGGCCGCGACGCCCTCCCGCGAAACGAGAACGGCCAATTCGCCAATCGACGCGTCATGGTAGGAGGTCTATTAACCTCCGATCTTGGGGCTGCCCTTGTGGGCCCTCTGGAAGCACTCACGGGGGTCCTTGGGCGCCCTCTCGGGGCCTTTCTTGTTGCCTTCGGAGTCCTGCTTGGCGCTCACGCTGGGGCTCCTGTTGGGGCTCCTCTTAAGGAGCCCCGCTGGGGCTGTCGTGGGCCCCTCTCGGGGCTCTCTTGGGACTTTTCTTGGGCCCTTCATCGGGGCTCTCTCGGGGCTCCTCCTGGACCTCCATGGGCTCCCTTGAGGCTCTCTTGAGACTCTTGAGGCTCTCTTGAGGCTGCCTCGGGGGCCTCTTGTTTGAGGACCCATATGCCTCTCGGTACCCTCGTGAGACTCCTGTTGGCGCTCCTCTTTTTTTCCGCAGAATTTGCGGCGGAACGTGCGCGGCCGGGGCAAAGCCTGCCACGACCTGCCGGGCGCGCGGCAGCTAAGAGACGAACTGGTGATGCGAAGCGCGGCCATGCGGTTGGGCGTCCAGGTGCGGGGGCCCCCCAACGTGAGATGCATTTTTTCACGCGCCGCAACTACCAGCATAGACGATTGCACATGCATTGCGCAACGCATGTTGTCCCGAACCACTTCCAACGCAGTCGCCAGGTGCGGGGTCTCGCTGCAACTAACCCGGAATAAGCAATTCAGACCCCCCCCCCCTGTCCGGCGAAAGTATAACGCACCTGGCACCCCAGAAAAGCTACCGAGGTTTCACCAACGACGAAAATGCGGACAGGGAGGCGGGGCCAGCATACTTAATATGACCGCAGCGGAACTCGACGGTCGACGATGTGTGTGATATATGTGCGCGTAGGTGCTCACGTGATTCGCGGCGAACGCCATCGCTTCCCGCAAAGCAGACAGGGCCTTCATGACAGGGATGCAGTCGGAGCTACAACTCTCGCTCAACAAATCGAATGCCAGAAAATCCGTTGCAAATTCGCCATCCCAGCTTTCCATTACAATCATGCGCTTCTCTGCGGGGAACTGTTGTAAAACCCTGACAGACGCCCGTCATACCATATATGTGCTACAACGAACACGCGCGCTGATCGGGACAAGCGGCCCGCCGAGACAGTAGCCAAACCGGCGGGTGCTCATGAGCACAAGCACCCTGAGGGTGGACGTTCCCAGGCCCATGCCCGTATATATCCCTGCGCGCGACACTCGCATCGGTTGACATGACAGCGAAAGTCACCGAAATGATACGGGTTATTCCAGTTCTCACACGCCTGAGCGCAGTCACGACCTGGGCACACCTTGAAACTGCTGGGGCGCTGCTGCAGGAGCGCGGCGTCTTCGCACCCGCCTGCGGCCTCGCACGCTCCCGCCGGGGCCTCGCCGGAGGCCGCTCCCGGGACGAGCAGCAGGGCCAGCGCGAGGAGCCTCGGGAGCGCCATCGAGCGCAAGGATCGAGGTGGCGCGGTGCGGCGCGAGGGGGGGTCGGCCAAGAAAGGGTAAGCTCGAAGCCAAACGACTTGAGCCCAAATGACTTGAGCCAAAATGGCTACGGACTCCTATTGACGCTCTTCTTGGGGCTCTATTGAAGCTCCCTCGGGGGCCTATTGAAATTCCTGTTGGAGCATCAATGATGTCTTCTCGGACCCTCTTTGGGCTCGAGATGCCCTAACAAGCGGACCCAAGAGGCGCGAAGAGACAAACAACGCCCGAGGAGGCGTTACCGCGAGACCCTGGGAGGCACCATTATGCGACGCGCACATCTCAACATGCGCATCCGTAGTATAACGATTTTCCTTGTTGAGCATCAGGCTATGAGGGAATCTGAATGTGAATGAAACTGAGTATGAGCGACTGAGTACGCGTGAGTCTGGATGTGAGTGGGTCTAGACAATAAGCCGCTGGGTACGAAAGGGTCTGAGTACGAGTTGGTTCCATTATGAGTGAGTCTGCATACATGCGAATATGAATCCGCGGACCCTGTCGGCGTGTGTGAGATGACGTCGGCGTCTCCTCTCTGGTAATCACACCTCCGGTACCTTTCCAAGTCTTCCTTCTTCGGCAAGCATCCGAACCTCGCTCCAGGCGCAGTACTACGGAAACCCAACAATTTCGCTATCGAATCGAAATGGAAGCCCTTCCCTTTTGTTCCTTCCCCGCGGGGCAAGGGGGGTGTGGCAGAAAGGTCCCGGTGGGGGGGTCCCGGGGAAGGGCCATAGGGTGGGGGCAGACACCCCTGGGAGAAGCTTCTCCCTCCCGTTCAGGTCATCCTGGGGCCTTGTTTGGCCCTCTTGCGGCAACGTCGGTCAAAGGCGTTCCCAGATGGCCCTGGAACGGCTTGAGACACTCTCCAAGAACATTCCGAGCGGAGCCCCAAGAGGCAACGTATTACAACTCCCATCGTTATCGAAGAAGTGTTCGCGTTCTCGCTTTTGTCGGACTTCCGACCAGTCACGACGGCCCAAAGCCCCCAAGATCGCCCCAGGACAGCCCAAGAGACCTCCAGGCGAACCCCGAGACATCCCAAAAAGACCCCAAGACGGCCCATGAAGCTCCGCCAGTGGGCCCGGGAGCCACCCCAGAGGGCCCCAAGAGACCCTCCAGAAGGGAACCGGAAGAGACATTTCGAGCCTTCCCACACACACACACATTTCCAGAGACCGCCAGCAACCCCCTCAAGAGGCCGTCAAGACATCCCCTGAGGCACTCAAGACGATCCAACGAGGCTCCTAAAGGCCAAAGTAGCATCTATAAGAGGCCCCCGAGAGGCCTCCCAAAAGACCATAACAAGCCTCTAAGAGTCCGCGGCCCTCCTGGAGCATTCCTCCTTATCACCCTTTTCCATTCCCTCATATGTAATTCCTCCTCTTCCATGTATTGGTCCTTTCCTTCGTCTCCTCCTCCTCATCATGCTCCACCTCGTCGAGCTTTGCAACTTGCTAAGAATCCTCCTCGCCCGAATCGTACAAATCTTCCTCCTTTTCCCACCCCCTCTGGCCGTTTGCGCTTCTGCTGATCTCTTTCCAGGGTCGGCTGCACCGATGTTAAGGCCTTTACACTATGAGCGGGTATGGGTGCGAGGTGGGTCTGACAATGAGTGTCTGAGCATGAGTGGATTAGGTCGAGCGACTGAGCACGAGTGGGCCTGAGTATGAGCGGATATGACTGCGAGTGTGCCCGTCCTCGGCGGCTGCGTATGACTGTGTGTGAGTATGCGAGTCTGGATGTGCTCGGATCTGCAAATGAGTGCGCCTATGGATGAGTCTCAGTACCAGTGGGTGCATCTGATGGGTCTGGATGTGATCGGGTATGAGTATGGGCGGCTGGGTATGAGTGGGATTGGGCGGGAATGAGTCTGATTGTGAACGATCGCGTATGAGTGCGCCTGGATATGTCTGTTTTGAGGGAGGAGACGGAGCGGACAGCACGACGACATAGCACCACCTTGAAGCAGTCCTGAGAGCACTACACTTGCTACCATGATGTGAGGCCCCATTCTGATCATCAGCGGTATGAGTGCGTCTGGGTATGCAAGTGGGTATAGCTACGGTTGAGCACGTCTGACTATGAGCGCGTGTAAATATAAGTGGGTCTGAGTGTGTGCGGGTCTGTGGGACGAATGGGTATTACTGCGCATGCGAAAATCTGAGCGTGAGCGAAAGCCTCCCGGGGCCTCCTAGGGTTCCTGTGACCTCCTCCAGCCTTCTGGGTCCTTCTGTGGGTTCCTTGTGCATCCTGGAGCACCTGGGGCATCCTGGAGCCTCCTGAGGCCCCTTTGGGTCTTCTTGAGCGCCCTGGGGCCTCACGACGCTTCCTGGAGCGCCCAGGGGCCGGGCCGCAAAGGCAACGTGGGAGAACTGGAGGACGAGGACGGCCACGCGCACGTCCCCCCAAAAGCGGACGCTCTGCAGCAACGGTCCCACCAGCCCAACGGCGGACGGGCCCGTGCAGGCTCCCATGGTCGACGCCCCGCGGGAGGCTGTTTTTTTGGTGTGTTTGTTTTGTGTGTTGTTTTTGTGTGTGTGTTTTTGTGTGTGTGTGTGTGTGTTTGCTATGTTCTTCTTATGTGTTTTATGTGTTTGTGTTTTGTTTCCCACAGAGTCGATGCCCCGCGTCGCGCCGCGGTGGTCGAGCGGCTCCGAGCACGGGCCCGCCTGCTGCCACGCCAGGCGCTCGGCCAGAGGCGCCCCCCGCCCGTCGGGGCGCGCACGGGCCCGCGGGATGGATGGGAGGGGCCCTGGGACACGCAGAGGAATGGACAGAAATCACAGGAGCCCCCATGGTTTCCCACATGGCCTGGGCTTTCGTCTTCCCCCCCCCCCCACAGTTTCCCATATCTTCCTGGGGGTGGACGATTCATTCCCATAGTTTCCCATATTTTCCTGGGGTGGACGATTGATTGTCTGTTTGTTGTTTCCTCTCCTGAGTGATACCCCGACGGGGGGGGGGAAGGAGTAGGCGCGGGGGAGGTGACAGAGAAACAGCGAGCGGCGAAAAAGGAGTAAGGACTGAACACACCAGTCCGCCAGAAATCTGGGTGTGTGGGCACCCGGATGTCTGGGCCTCTTCCCTCGGACCAGCTTTCATCCCCGATGGATTTTGGCAGCTCTGGGGCCCGAAACGAGAGCAGCCTCCAGAGGTGAACCAGAAGGCGGAGAACAAACACCTGGCCGCCCCGATCTGTTCGAGGCGCCGCATGTCTGGGAACAAACATCGCCAATGCACCGACGACAGCTGCGCGATCTCGGCATGGAGAAAATCGGCTGACAGGCCCGAGCTGGGCACGGGGAAAACAGGAACGAGACTAAACAGCAATGCTCTTCAAATCCAACAGCGGCCGCTGTTGGGCAGGTGACTTGTGGTCTCACATTGTCCGCGGCGGCACCGCCACTTATGTTGAAACTATTGGGGGGCCTTCTGTGCTTCCCTGACCGGGCCATCCGCGCCTTGTCCGAGACGACCCGTGGACACCCGATGCTATCTGAGGCCATTCCGAGGCTATCCGAAGACATTCCGAAGCTACGAGGCCACCTGGACGCCGAAGGATGCAGCATGCGAGAGGACAGCGGAGGTCCGCCGTACCTTCTACGCAACGACAGCCGGTCCTGCTCAATAACTGGCAGGACTGCTCTCGGTCTGCATCAAGACCCGCCAAAAGAAATGCGGCGAGGGCCAGGAAACGTCAGATCGTGGGTCGCCGCGGTGACTGCGGCGCCGGCCAGGAACGTCCCCAGGGCGGCCGGAGGGCGGAGGGCCCGGTCGTCGGGCCCCCCCCTCCGCCCCCCCTCTCCCGCCTCCTCCCACGGGCAAGCAGTTACGAGCAAGCAGTGTGCTTGGCGACGGACCCATCGCGAAGCAGTCATGCAGAGCGCAGGGCACGGGTCTCTCTTCCCACACCGCGCGGCCCTCGATCCTTTACTCATCATGGGGGAGGAGGAGGAGGAGGAGGAGGAGGAGGAGGAGGAGGAGGAGGAGGAGGAGGAGGAGGAGGAGGAGGAGGAGCAGGAGGAGGAGGAGGAGGAGGAGGGGGAGGGGGAGGGGGAGGGGAGGGGGATGATGATCAGGAGGAGGAGGAGGAGGAGGAGGAGGAGGAGGAGCAGAAGGAGGAGGCTCGGGCTCACGCCTCGCCCTCGCTGGCCGAGCCGGGCGCTGCGCGGCCCCGAGTCGGGGACCGACGGACCCGGCTCCATGCAAACCCGGGTCAGGCGGGCCGGGCAGCATCCTGCAGGATGCTGCACCCGAGCCCGGGCCAATGCGACCCTAGCGCTGCAGGATCCTGCGAGATCCGGCGCTCTGGCTGACCCCCGTTTGCATGGACCCCCGTCTCCTGAGCCCCGACTGAGGCCGGACCGCTCTCTGAGCACCGCTCGGAGACGAGGGGCAACGATAGGGGGGCGGACCAGCCAAGGGGAACGCCGAGCTGGAGTCGGCGACACGGCGGCGGTACCATTCAGGCCGGACTTCGCCGCACAATGGCAAGAAACCGAGGCAAAGCCAGTGTTTTGCGCGAGTGCATCGCGCGGCATAGTAGATCGGCACTGGGCCCCCGATGGCGAGCTCGCACGTTCCTGGGCGGGGCGGGCAACCAGGCCCCAGTCCGCGATGAGTGAGCGAAAGGGGGTCGATGCGTCTCCCACCGAGCCTTGCCCCCCGAACGTGACCCTTGACCCCCACGGGGGAGAAGGCTCCTCCTCCTCCTCCTCCTCCTCCTCCGCCTCCTCCTCCTCCTCCTCCTCCTCCTCCTCCTCCTCCTCCTCCTCTCCTCTCTCCTCTCCTCCTCCTCCTCCTCCTCCTCCTCCTCCTCCTCCTCCTCCTCCTCCTCCTCCTCACTCCTCCTCCTCCTCCCTCCTCATCCTCCGGCCTCCCTCCTGCCTCCTCCTCCTCCTCCCTCCTCCTCCTCGCCTCCTCCTCCTCCTCCTCCTCCTCCTCCTCCTCCTCCTGCCTCCTCCTCCTCCCTCCTCCTCCTGCCTCTCCTCCTCCTCCTCCTCTCCTCTTCCTCCTCCTCCTCCCCTCCTCCTCCTCCTCCTCCTCCTCCTCATCCTCCTCCAATAAAACCTCCTCCTGCCCTCCTCCTCCTCCTCCTCCCTCCTCCTCCTCTCGTCCTCGCTCCTCCTCCCTCCTCCTCCTCCCTCCTGCCGCCTCCTTCCCCCTCCTCCTCCTCCTCCTCCTTCCTCCTCCTCCTCACCCCTTCCGCCTTCCCCCTCCTCATCCTCCTCGTCCTCCTCCTCCTCCTCCTTCTCCTCCTCCTCCTCCTCCTCCTCCTCCTCCTCCAAGGGCATCAGCTCTTCCACCGAGGAGGCCTGCGCCCAGTGAATGGCTGCTGCCGCCGCCGTCGTCCGTCGTCCGTCGATGCTGCGCCTGCTCGTCTGTCATATCATCGCCCTCGCCGTCGTACCTTCGCCGTTGCCGTCGTGTCGGCGGCTGCGTCTTTGCTCTCGGCCACGACCTCGAGACGACGCCAACCTAGAATCCTAGCGCTGGCCAGCGCCGACCGGCGGCGCGAACGCGCGCACGCGCGCCGCTCGAGGCTCCGCTTTGGAAAGCGCTGGCGGGCTGCGCGCGGGCTCCGCGCGCGCGCTTCGCGCGCGCGCGCCGCGGGAAATCGAATGGTCTCCTGCTCCCTCCCTCCCTCCTCCTCGTCTTGCTTCTCCTCCTTCTCATTATCCTGCTCCTCCTCTTTCTCCTCCGTTTCACCCTCCTCCTCCTCATGCAGCTCCTCATGCTCCTCCTCCCACTCCTCCTTATCCTCCTCATCCTCCTCTTGCGGCTGCTCCACCTCCTCCTCCTCCTCCTCGACCTCCTCCTCGTCCTCGTCCTCCCCCTCCTCCTCCTCCTCCTCCTCCTCCTCCTCCCCCGCCTCCTCTTCTTCTAGCTCTCCGTATTATATGTGTAATATGGTGGTTAAGGGTCGTATTATGTTTGCTAGTTTTAGACGAGAGTAATAAGAATAATGATCCGAGCAATAAAACATACGAGTAACAAGATTAATATAGAAACAACCATAATACTGTGCATCTAGTATTACTAATGGTCAAACTGATAAGAAAACACTACTAATATTCATAATGGTAATAAAACTATTCATACGAATAACAATGATATTAATAGTAAGGAGTAGTACTGCTGGTAATGATACACATACTGCTACTCATACTACGAAGCCTACTACTAGTACTTGCTAGAATTATGATTACTGGCATTGCTCTTATTATAACTACTTCTCTTCCCCCTCCTCCTCCTCCTCCTCCTCCACCTCCTCCACCGAACCTAGGCGCGAGGCGGAGGGCCTCGCAATATGATGCAAACATTGCGGGGCCTGGACGGCGGATTCTCACCCACTGGAGCCCAAGTTCCGCGATCCCTGCCGTAAGGCGGCCAACGCCAAGACGCGGCGCGAAGACTTGAGCAGCATCAAGTCCCTCCAACGTGGGTTTCACCCAATCACCAGGCTGAAGAGGTGGGGCGTCCAACGGCGTGCGCTCGGGATGTGTGTGTGTGTGTGTGTGTTGCGGGCTACCTCCTCCCTCGCGGTGGAGAGTTGGGCCAACCGATGACTTCGCGGGCCACCGATTCTGCATGATGACCTTCTGGGCCCTCGGCCCCGTTGCCGCGGTGCTGGACGGCGTCTCCGGGGCCAGGCGCAAAGCCTGGTCCAGATCGTGCCAGTCCAGGCAGGCACGGGGCTCGGGGGAGGCCCCCGCGAGCCCAAGAGGAATGCTGGTTGCGCTGGTGCTCCCAGCGGCGGCAAGGGCCAGGGTCCCGAGGGGCCCGTGACTGCCCGCGCACATCCTCGTCTGAGGTGCTCTCCCGCGGGTCTCCGCGGGCTCGGTGGGGAGCGCCCCGGCCCTGGCCGGACGCGTCTTTAGCTCGGTCGGTCCTCCGCCTCCGCCTCCTCCTCCTCCTCCCCCTCCTCCCCCGCCTCCTCCTCCTACCCCGCTTCGACCATACCCTCTCCTTCTGATTAGCCCCTCCCCTGTGGCACCCCGAAGCCAGTCGAAGGGCGGACCTTGCGTTTCGCCTGAGGCTTCCCCACCATTTATGAGCCTGAAGCTCAAGGCTGGCAACCGTTTCACAGATGGAGGGCGGCTCGCTTCCAAAATGTAGCTCTCGCCTGAACGCAGCGCACATTCGTCGTATACATTTACCAGAGTCTCATGAAATGAGGGCGGGTGGTTTTCTCGACTTAGCGCCTCACACATTCGTTCTACACGTTTGCAACAGTTTCCCGGATTAAAGGCATATTGATTTTAAATGTGGTTTTCACCTCAGCGCCGCGCACACTCGCTGCAACAAATGGCAAGAGATCAACGCATTTGGGGGCGGGTCGTTTTCAACATGTGGCTCTCCCTATAGCGCCGCGCACATTTATCTTAACCATAACCCGGAGAAGCAACTAAGACCCCCCCCGGCGTTATCATGAGCACCGCACTGTAATTAAATAATTATTTGGGGGGTCGCCGAACGATATAATTAGCACCGCGCAAATGAAAGGAAAATAAATAATTCCTGCGCCCCGCCTCGGATGGCATCCCAATTGGAATTGTAATAAGAATAACAATGCGAATAATAATAAGAATACGAATAAGAACAATAATAAGAGTAAGGCGAGTGTTACAGGTACTGCTGACACCGAGCGGAGCGGGAGCAGCACGAGAGTGAGGAACAGCTGAGAGAACCAAGGAAAAGCTGAGAGAATCAAGGAAAACTTAGGAAAAGCTGAGACATGCAGAGAAAAGCTGAGGAAAACCTCAGAAAAGCTGAGAAAAGCTAAGGAAAGTCTGAGAAAAACTAAGGAAAAGCTCAGACAAGCTAAGGAAAAGCTGAGAAAGCTAAGGAAAAGCGAAGGAAGATTCGTATTCTTATTCGTTCCTTTTTATCATGTGTTTCATCATCCTTGTCCTATACGATTCTTATTACAACCCCTTATTATTATTATTATTTGTTTTAAGAGTTTTCTTTTTCCGGCCGTCGTAGGGGGTGCTCCACCCCAGGGTATCGCCGCGCCTCCGCGCAGTGGCGTTATCTTAGCACCCGCACCGTCAACTTTATTCCGTCCTCCGTAGGCACGGAGGAGGAGGGAGCTCTTCCTCCTGAATCTGAAACTGAATATGAAAATAATTATGCTGTTCTCGCAGCTCGCCAATTCTATCAAGAAATGTGAGGATGTCTCAGGCGATGTGGCCAATTCTGCTAAGAAATGTGAGGATGCCTCAAGCGATTTGGTCTATTCTACTAAGACATGTAAGAATGTCTAAGGCGATTTGGCCAACGCCATCGCCGTCTCCTCCTCCTTCTCCTCCTCCTCCTCCTTCTCCTCCTCCTCCTCATCCTCCTCCTAGCCACAGGTGCCAGAATAACGCTTCCAGGGTGCGGGACGGTTATCGTTTTGCCGGAAGGGGAGGGGGGGTTCTGTAATTGCTTCTTCGGGTTATG
>CAUYUJ010006847.1:177205-212205 GCA_963575745.1 Prorocentrum cordatum
CCTCCTCCTCCTCCTCCTCCTCCTCCTCAACCTCACCCTCCTCCTCCTGCTCGTCCTCCATATCCTCCTTGTCCTCCTCGTCCTCCTCGTTCTCCTCGTCCTCCTCGTGCTCCTCGTGCTCCTCCACCATCTCCTGTTCCTCCTGTTCCTCTTCGTCCTCCTTCTCCTCCTCCTCCTCGTCCTCCTCCTCCCCCGCACACTTTTTCTTCTCCTCCATGTATTATTACTTTTATTCGTAACAGCATTCTTTTCTTATTATTAGTATAGTTAGTGTAGTGTTGTTCCGATTGTTATGTGTTATGTGTAATAGTATGCTTCATGGTAGTATTAAGGGTATTAGCATTATGCTTATTATTATCCTGTGTAACTTCGTTCTTAGTGTTACTAATACGACTCCTCTTCCCTTTACCAGTCCCATGTGTAATAATAGCACGGTTACTCGTCGCACTAGGATCACGATGATTAGTAGTAGTATTGCTAGTGTTAGTATTGTTAATTGCACTTGTAGAGTTACTATCATTATTAGTATGCTTAAATGTATGCCTGAGATAACCCGTACGATCAGCATGACTGATAATATTGTTGTTGGCGTGATGAGCACCAGTATGAGTATTGATCTTACGCTTACTATCAGAGGCCATGTGATTATTAGTGGCACTCGTATTATTGTTAGGACATGTGTTCGATGTTTTACATGACTAAGAATCGTGGTGTTCGTCTTCCTCCTCCTCCGCGACTTCCACGGGGCGCCTGCCCCGGCCGTCGCCGATCTCAGAAGTGCTGAGAGCAGCGGAGGCGACCCCTGGCGTGCGCCCCTGCCTGAGCGACGCGGAAGAGGTGGCGCACGGCGTGGGGGGTACCGAGGGGCCGGTCCTGGAGTCTGGGGCTACCCCTGCGCGGCGGCGGTGGCCGGCGCGCGCCTTGGCAGCGCAGGCGGTGGACCCCCCCTTCGGCACAGCGGAGGCGCGGTGGTTCACGGAGCAGTCGGGCGGCTGGCGGACACCGGCTTGCAGCCTTTGAGCGCGCTCCCCCCGCTGCGCAAGCCCTGGGCGCCCGCGGTCTGCTGAGCGCTGTGGAGCCCGATGTGGAAATACCGCAAGGCGCGGGTGGTGGCGCGCCTGTCGGGGGCCATCCTGGGGGTCGTCTGGAGCGCGGAAGCGCAGGCCAGGCTGGTCGAGGCATGCGTCCTCTGCGGCCGTGACCCGGCGGGCCTCCACCACCTGCTCGCGGTGTGCCTGGCCGTCGTCACCTTTCGCGACGCCGCGCGGGCGCGCGCGGGCGAGGTCGCCCTCGCCAACGGCATCCGCGAGTGGGGCCTCCTGGACACGGCGGACACAGCGGAGCGCGCGCAGAAGGTGGAGCTCGCGGGACGGGCCGCGGGCGCTCACGTGCACGCGCGCGCGGGGCGCAGGGAAAAACGGGCCACGCGCCCTTCTCCCCCAGCCAGCGAGGCCGCCGACCAAGACCCTCGCCCTGCCCCCCCTCCTGCCCCCCTCCCCGGCCGTCCCCCCCTCCCCCCCCACCCCGGCGGAGAGGCGGCAAGGCGGTGGTAGCACAGGCCCCCCGCCCGACCGCCGAGGCCGCCAGACCACCGAGGCCACCGACGACCTTCAAGGTCGTGCTTCGGGAGGAGGAGCAACGGACCAGGGTTGGCAAACGGCCCTGGCGGCAAACACGTGGCCGTCCGGGTTGGGGGACGTCGACGGCGCGGGGATGACGCCCGCCTGTGGTGGCAACCACAGGGCCAGGGGGTGGCCGCCAGACCGTCCTACCAGCAGATGCACCACCCACCACCAGGCCGCCCAGCCCCACCCCTCCTTGCCGCCCTCCACGCCCCCCACCCACTCGCCCCGCTTCACCCCCGTGTTCCCCGTTCCGCCTCCTCCCCCCCCGCCCCCAACCCCACACACTGTTCTCTGCCCCTTCTCTCCGTTCCTCCCCAGGGGGTGCCTATCGCGTCTGCCCTGGCCTGCCCAGGGCTGAGACTCGACGCCCTGACGATGCGGCCCCAACGCCTTCGGGCACGGCGGAGCTTCGTGGGGCGGGAACCCCCGCCCATCCCTGTGGAACCACGCACCATCAGTGGTCCAACCCCCTCCTCCTCGCGGACGGGGCGCCCTCCCCGTGCTCCTCCGCAACCTCCTCCGCCTCCACCGCCTGCTCCTCCCTCCTCCTCCTCCTCCTCTTCCTCCTCCGCCTCCCTCCTCGTCCCTTCCTCCTCCTCCCTCCTCTCTCTTCCCTCCCGCCTCCCTCCTCCTCCTCCTCCTCCTCCTCCTCCTCCTCCTCCTCCTCTTTTCCTCCTCCTCTTTTCCTCCTCCTCCTCCTCCTCTCCCTCGTCGTCCTCACCATCGTCCTCGGCTTCGTCCTCGTCCTCGTCCTCGTCCTCGTCCTCCTCCTCCTCCTCCTCCCGCCTCCTCCTCCCCCTCCTCCTCCTCCTCCTCCTCCTCCGCCTTCCTCCTCCCCCTCCTCCTTCCTTCCATTTCCCCATCCTCCTCCTCCTCCTCCTCCTCCTCCTCCTCCTCCTCCTCCTCCTCCTCCGGACGGGGGCGCCCTGGGCCTCAGGCCGGCCACGCGTCTGGCGGCGCCGCCGCGCGGTTCCTGTGTGCGCCGATGCGGCAGAGGGTGGGCGGTCCAGAGATGGGGCCCCGGGGGATGGGGCCGACGGCCGTGAGGTGAAGAGGGGAAGGAGGGCGGAGGAGGTGAGGGAACGCTCGGCGCGAAGGCGCTGGGTTCGGCGGTTCAACGATGGGGCCCCGAGGGATTGCGCCATGGGCCGCAAGGATCGGACATGACTCCAGGTTGAACTTGCACTGGTTGCGGCCCCTCATCCTCAGGGCACCATCCCTCAGGGCCCCATCTTTGATCTGCCGAGGCACGTGAGGGGGGGGACCGGCGACCGTGTCGCGGACGCTCTTCGTAGGACGACACGCCCCATGGCGCCCACGCTCTGGCCGCCGCCGCCGCCTGCTGCCGCCGCCGCCGCCTTCCCACGTCGCCTTCCGCCGCCCTCCGCCGCCTTCCGCCGCCGCCGCCGACGACGACGTTGACGTTGACGATGACATTGACGTTGACGTTGGCGACGACGACGACGACGACGACGACGATGACGACGGCGACGATGGGCGCCGCCTCCCCCTCGGGGCTGCCGCCCCGCCCTCGGGGCTGCGCGGCGGCGGCCGCCCCGCCGTTGTGTCGTCTTGGCCGTCCCCCGCCGTCCTCGCCGCCGCTGCCGCCGCCGTCTGCCGCCGTCCTCGCGGCCGTCGTCGCCGCCGGCTGCTGCCGCCGCCGACGTCGTCGGAGGGTGGAGGGGGGGGCAGGTCGAAAGGGGGGGGGAGGGAGAGCAGAAATGGAAAGGGGCGGGCGGGGAGGAGGGCGAAGGGCAAGGTTTCGGGCTGCTGTAGGGACCGCCGGGAGATCTGTGAGATACAGGGCCCCTGGACGTCCCAAGGAGCCTGGGGAGGGCAGGGGGAGAAGATGGGGGGAAAGGGGGGGATGAGAGGGGGCGGAAGGCGAGGACAGATTAACATGCTCACGAATTCTCCTAGCCCCTCCCCCTTCCCAGGGGGAGCGGGGGAAATTGGGAGGGAAGGCAAAGATCTCTGCAGTGTGGCGACGAGAGCGGAGAGAGGCAAGGCTTTTCTGGAGCATGCAGGGTGGGACGATGGAGTTGTTTTGGATGGGTTGAACGGTTCTTTTCTTAGGCGTTCTAGGGGGCCCTAGGAAGCAGCAGCAGCAGCAGCAGCACTAGGAGGCGAGGAGAGGGGGGGCGGATTGGTTGGAGAGGAAAGGAGGGGGAGGGGGGCGGGGGGGCAGGCCATATTCCCACAAATTCTTCCGACCACACCCGGCGTCCCCCTCTAATTCCCCTCCTCCTTTTCCCCTCATCGGCATCTGACCCCCCTTCGCTTCTTCATCAATTCCTCCTCCAACTCCTCTTGATCAAACTCCGCCTCATCATCCTCGTACACATCATCCGGCCACAATCATCATCAGCATCATCATCATCATCATCATCATCAGCAGCAGCAACATCATCATCAGCTTCAGCAGTATCATCATCATCAGCATCATCATCAGCATCAGCATCAGCATCAGCAGCATCATCAGCAACCTTATCATCAGCATCCTCATCATCATCATCATCATCATCATCCTCGTCCTCAGCATCATAATCATCAGTCATCATCATCATCCTCATTACCATCATCATCAACATCAGCATCAGCGTAGTCACCATCATCATCCTTATCATCATCCTCACCCTCATCCTCATCCTCAGCATAGTCAACATCATCATCGCAATCAGCATCGCCACAATAATCACCATCATCATCGGCTGCTCCATCATCATCATCATCAGCAGCATGTGCATCAGCATCATCATCACAAACAACAGCACCACCATCATCATCAGCATCATCAGCATCATAATCATCATCATCAGTACCACCATCGTCATCATCTCATCATCCTCATTATCCTCAGCATCATTATCATCACCACTATCACCATCGTCATCGGCATGACCACCACTGACGCCACTTCCACCACCATCACCATCACGATCATCATCATGTTCCTCCTCATCATCGTAATCGACATCATCATCCTCAGAATCATCATGATCATCCTTCTCCTCCTCCTCCTCCTCATCCTCCGTGTCCTCCTCCTCATCATCATGACCACTACCACCACCATCCTTATCGCCGCCACCATCACCATCACCACCATCATCATCATCATCATCAGCAGCATCATCATCAGCATCAGCATCAGCATCATCACCATCATCATCATCATCATCATCATCATCATCATCATCATCATCATCATCACGATCGCCGTCGTTGTCTTCATCATGATCATCACGATCGCCGTCGTCGTCTTCACCGCCACCAGCGTCGGCATTACCTTCACCAGCCTCATCACCGCCACCATCATCATACTCATCATCAGCAACGCAGGTGTCACTAACATCCTAAGCCTCATCATCCTTATCCTCATCCCAATCATCCTGCTAATCATCAGCATCACCGTCATAGTCGTCGGGATCATGAGCAGCAGCAGTAGATGCAGCAACAACCCTCCTCGTCATCGCTCCAAGTCCTCCTTGCCTTCCCGATCCTCCTCCCATCATGACCATCGAAGCATCATCATCATCAACATCGTCATCATCACCAACCTCTGGATTCACCTCCGCATCCGCCCTCCGCCACTTCTTACTCTCATTGTCCTCGCTCCTCTCCCCGATTGCCCCCTCCTTCCCGAAGGAATCTGGAGGCCTGCGAAGCCTCCAGGATTCCACAGAGGTCCCCGCAGGCTCCCAGACGCCTCTGGAGGCCTCCAAAGGCCTCCGACGTTTAGAAACTGCCCTGCGACGTACCCAACCCGTCAAGAGGGATGCGGGCAGGCAGGTGCAGGCGTGCGAGAGGGGGAGAGTCCGGGAGGAGCAGAAGGGAGTTGGCACCCCACTGCTCTATTCAGAACGAGAAACCAACCAAGGGAGGGTTGGGGAATTTATAGATCAGAGTTTGCCAGCGTTGACCCCAAGCAGTGAATTTGCGCAGCCTCGATGTGCAAGCTGTGCGAAAGCTGTGTGGCGCAATCTGTGTGGTGCAGACTGTGTGAGGGACCGTGTGAGGGAAACTATTGTCGCAATCTGTGTGGTGCGTGCTATATGGCGCAAGCTGTGTGGTGCAAGCTGTTGGGCGCAAGCTGTCAGCGCACGAGGCGCCAATAGTCAGCGGCGAGCGAGAGGGGAGTGAGAAAGAGTAGGCCTTCTCAGAAAGCGGCGGGGCTTCTCAGAAGACCTCCGGCCTTCTTAGAGGTGTCCTGCGTCTTCGGGGTAAGCTTACGTAGACTACACCAGAAAAAAACAATCAGTGGATGGCTTGAAGATTTGTGATATGGATATTGAAGTCGACTGTGAGTCGATAGTGAGATCAGTAGTGGAATTGAGGACGATTGTGACTTCGATCGTGAGACCGATGGTGAAATCGATTCAATGAGATCGATAGTGGAAACGATCGTGAGAACTATAGTGAGATCGATTGTGAGATCGATAAGTCATGAGTTCCATGGTGAGACCGATCGATGCGAAGATCAAGCAAAAAAACGGGAACCCGGGAACCCCGCCGTACTGGAATCGGCTCGGAACCCGGAACCGGGAACCCGCGGGAACCGGGAACCGGGAACCCGAGAACCCGGGAACCTAGCCGCCCACCGAAATCGGCCCAGCACTTTCGCCAAATCTTTCAATTACACCAGAGAAAAAAACCCAATCAGTGGATGGTTCGAAAATTAGTGATATGGATATTGAGATCGAATGTGAGATCGATAGTAAGATAGATCGTGGAATAGATAGTGAGGACGATTGTATGGTCGATCGTAATGAGATCGAACGTTAGATCGCTCGTGCGATCTATAAAAGATCGATTTTGATATCAAGAGTGAAATATGAGATCGATTGAGGGGTAGGTAATGAGATCGATGGTAACACCGATCGGTAAAATCATCCACCAAAAGCCTAAAAACCGGGAACCCCGCCGCCCACCGAAATCGGCCCGGAACCCGGAACCAGGAACCCGGCCGCCCACCGAAATCGGACCGGGAACCTAGCCGCCCACCAAAATCGGCCTGGCACTCTCGCCAAATCCTTCAATGTGACCTGGGACCCCCTCAGTGCAAGCACGGGTTGGGGACAGGACCCCTGCAGTGCAAGCGCTGGTGTGGGGAAAACCTTCTCAGAAGGCTGGGGGACTTCCGAGCCTTCTGAGAAGGCGGAGGAGGAGGAGGAGGAGGAGGAGGAGGAGGAGGAATCCCCCCCCCGGGCTCGCCGCCGACATAGGCGCCCACGAGGCGCCGACCGGAAGAAGACCCGCGCGCGGGGCAGGTGCACGGGGCGTCCACGAGGCGAGGCGGCCTCGGGCGGCAGCCGGGGCGGCGGCCAGGCGACAGGCCAGGAGCACAGGCCGCCTGCCATCGGGCCTGCTTGGCGAGGACACGCGGCCGTAGTTCAGGAAAGAAGCGGGAACCCCTTGGGGAACTAGGCCGTGGACCTACGACCAAGAACGACAACAACAACAATTAAAGAGGGAACGCGAGAGGACACAAGACCCTTCCGAGGGCTACACCGTCGTCACAGGGTTGTTGAAGGCACGCGTCTCTAAAAGCAGGACAAAAAGGGTACCCTAGACTTGGTAGGGTCGACCTACTAAATCAAGGCCGACTTTAGTTCAGGAAAGACACGGGAGCCCCTAGGTGCACGCACTGTTTGGGGAACTAACACATGGACCTGCGATCGAGGACGTCGACGACGACGACGACGACGACGAAGACGGAGACGGCGGCCATCGGAAGAGGCCACGCGGCGGATGGAGGCGCCTCGTCGGGGTGGAGGTGTTCGAGCGGTCCACCATGCTCTGGAAGGGGTCGCCGATGCCCTGGGAGAGCGCCCTCCTCCTCCTCCTCCTCCTTCTCCTCCTCCTCCTCCTCCTCCTTCTCCTTCCCCTCCTCTTCCTCCTCGTCCTCCTCCTCATCCCATTCCAACTCCTCCTCCTCCTCCTCCTCCTCTCCCTCCTCCTCCTCCTCCTCCCCCTCCTCCTACCATTCCAACTCCTTCGAGGTGCTACTGGACGCCTTCATGAAAGTGCGAATCACAGACATGGCCCCTCTTTACTGGAGTATTAGTCGGGGTTGCGCTCTGCACAAGTCGGCCCAACCTGGGCCTCGTGGGAAACGTGTGGTCCACGTCCTCCCCGTCGTGGGCAAAGCCTTCTTCGCCGATCTCCTCCCCAACGAGCTTCCCCCCGAGGACTATGGGTTCCAGAGGCACCGTCGTAGGGAAGGGGCTGTCTTGGCATCTCAGGTGGTTGGGTGGAGATTACGACAGGCGGGATGGAGCTTCGGGGCTAGCCTCAAGGATATGAGTAACGCGTTTGGTAGCACCTCTTGGACGGCCATGGATACGAGTATGGCCTTAATGCGTCTGATGAGAATTTACTGTTTTGTAAAAAACGATATCGTGATGCTGTGGTTTTACTACCTAGTGATGAGGGGGATGTGGCGGTCAAGACCAGGGTGGGAGGAGTGATGGGTGATCCGTTCATGGTGGCAGCGTTCTCTACTACGTTTCAGCGTCCAGTGCAGCAATGGACGGAATCGCTCTGTGTTGCTGACCCGTCTTTGCACCTTTTACGCGCTGAGTGGCAAGGTCAGGAAGTTGATCTTAGCCTATTTAAGTATGCGGACGACCTTTATCGCTACACCCTGATCGCTCAGGGCGACCTCATGGGCTCCTTCCTCGCCAAGTTGCGCGAGGCAGACGATTTGCTAGACTCCCACCTCCAGGAATGTGGGTACCAACAGAATTGGGGGAGACAAGAGCTGGCAGTCTGGCTTGAAGGGGAGGGGGCCATGGCTTGTCGTCGCTGGCTTCGTGGGCCTGGACGGGCTCTCATCTCTGGGGTTCTGAAGGAGGAGGTGCGGTACCTGGGGCCCCGCGTCTCTATGTCCCAGGCTTCGAGCCAGGAGGTGATCAGACGACACCAGGCTGCACGCTCGGCCTTCTACTCCCTGGGCGGTTTCTGGACGTTAACCCTGCCTTGGAAACTTACTCGGGCGATCTGCTTATCCCTTGTGCAGAATTCGGCTCTATGTGGAATGGAGGCGTTCTTGCTCACGAAGCAGCAGTGCGCCCGCCTGGATACCATTATCGCTCATTTTGCCCGTGTTTGCATGCGAGGGCGTGCAAGATGGACTACTTCAACTGGCGCAGTCAGGACAATGTCCAATCAGGCCGTGCTAAAACACTGGCGTATTTGTGAGACCTCGGTGGAGCTGGGCATTCGTCGACTTAACTGGTATAAGTCTTGGGCTGCCCACCCCACCAGCCACACCCAGTTGTTCGTGGCCCTCTTTGGGGAAGTGCGTTTCGAGTCGGGGGAGACGCCTCTCGTCGACGGATACCTGACCCCCAATTTTTTTTCTTTTTTTTTTACCAGATACTTCACATCTTCATTAAAACTCAAATGCTTGCGGGCGAGCGCCCCTGACCCAAGCAAGTGAGCCACACGCAGTGCCAGTAAAAGTCGCAAGACAAGGCCGGCACGAGGGGGAAGGAGCGGGAAGGAGGACGGGGACAGGACGAGCCAGTCGAGCCACCGCTCAGGCCACCAAGCAGGATGCCGAGGCAGCCCCAGGCTGTAACGGGGCAGCCCTCAATCCGTGTAAACACGTTACTTTCTGAGCCGCTAAAATCGTGAAGCGCGGCCGGGAGGAGGAGCAGGGAGGACGAGGAGGACGAGGAGGACGACCTGGTGCCGAAAGCCGGCCCGTCCGACCCCTCACATATACGACCAGTAAGCAAGCGTGGCGGGTCGTCTTGGGGCTGTCGGGACCCGCGTGGGGCTCCGGAGCTTGCGGCTGGAACGGGGCCGCTCGCCAGAAAAAGACGCCGGCTGAACAACTCGCCGGGGTGCAGTCGAACTGGCACGAGGATTGTGAGACGGGGCCGGCACAGGGCTCGCAGGGTCTCCCAGGGCTCGCAAGGCCTCCCCCTGGGCTCGCAGGGTCTCTGAGGACTTCTACTGGGCACAGGGGCTCATACGTGATTCTGAGGATGTACTGGGAGCTCGTGGTGATCGTCCTGGCCTCATGTGGGACCCCGAGGTGCGCCACGAACTTCTGAACATCGGCTTCACTATGATACGGAGTTGTTTCTTTGGAGTGACTATCGCCCCCCCTGGTCTGAAGGTGGAGGTGGACGGAGGGGGAGGTCGTGATCATGAGACACAAGAATTTCCCGAACTCGAAACACGTTATCGCTGCCAGTTCGAGGGGTGCGAAGAGGAGTTCACCACGCGTAAGGGCTTGATGGCGCACATGAGGTCCCGCCACTCGCTGCGCTCCCTGTGCCACGTGCTCACCCCCAGTAACACATGTATATGCTGCAGGGAGATTTTCTGGGACAGGGCATGTGCTGCTCGGCATCTTGTGCTTGCTGTGCGACGGGGACACTGTCGATTCGGTGGGGGAGAACGTTTCGCCCTCTTGAGCCTCCATCGTCACTGTCGTGTCCTCAGTGCGACGTAGAAGCTTCAGATTTAGATGCACTATGCCAACATCTACGCAGCCACGTGCCTGGCCCTGTTCTCCCGCGGACCCGCCTTATTCGGGAGCACTCTGGGGCTCATGGCGGAGCTCACGCCGCCCGAGTGGATGCAGGCCCTGTCGGAGACGAAGAGGGGAGCGGAAGAGGGCCCAGGCTCGGAGGAAAAGCCACCGAAGCACGCCAAGGGCGGAGCCAAGGGCGACAAGCACGAGAAGGACCTCACCAAGGCCCTGGTGCTCCTCCTCACCACGCTGTGCCTCACCTCGGCGCGGGAACTCGCCAACTTAGCGGGCACAGTCTACCAGACGTGGGAGCTCCTCGAGTCAGGCGACGGGATCACGCAGATCATGATCGACTCGGGGGTCAAGTACGACGAGACGTCCAGGCAGATGAAAGAACGTCAACGGGCAGGCGAAAAGGTAGACTTTCGCGCTCGTGGGCCCCCGCACGTGCAGCTGTGGGCCGCGGTCTGCCTCAACCTCGCGACCAACGTGAAGAAGTTCATCCAGGGAGGCAAAGAGGACTACGTAGAGGCGGAGACCAAGAAGTTCCACGGGTACTTCACGAAGTACATCCAGGGCGCCGCCCCACACACAGTGGGCAACCACGTGCTGCACTTTCGATACAGGAAGCACAAGGGGAGGAAGACCACCGAGACGAGTGGCTCATCGAGCCAGCAGCAGCAGACGAAGAAAGGACGCGTGACCTTCGCCTTCAGCTACAACGAGCCTGGCATGATGGCGAGGGAGCTGGTTCTCTGGTGGCTCAACTACGAGGAGGACCAGAAGAGGGCGGAGCAGCTGATAGGCCCAGCCCCGAAAGGACCTCTCGAGCGAGAAGCCGCGAGGATCCTGAATCTTATCGAGAAGAAATGAATGAGGTTTCGGGTCCAAGTGGACCAGTGAGGCCCGTGAGGCCTGTGAGGGAGGAACATAGGAGTAGGAGTAGGAGCCGTGAAAGGAGAGAGGGGGATGCGAGAAGATCCTCACAGCCCAACAGGGGCGCTTTTTCAGGTAGTGTGCGTTTGGCAAGCCTAGTGGCCAGGGTAGTGATTTCAGATCCCTTTCGGACCCCCGTTTTTGCCACGTATCAGCAGGCCGATCTTCCCATGATTCCCCTTGTGGTAGCGCTCAAGCGGGCCCCACGAAGGGGGAAAGGCAGTGCTAAAGGCCGAGGAACCAGCCAATCGTCGGTCCCTTAGGTGGCCCCTCCCAGTACGCCTGCGTGGCGTCACGGGGGTTCGTCACCAGCGGGGGCAGTGCTGGTCCAGCCAGTGCGGGCTGCCCCGTCTCTTTTCAAGTGATAACCCGCATCCCACTAAGTCGGGTTGCGCAGAGTTCTTTGCCAGGTTTCAAGAAATCAGAGAAATCCGATCCGATCCGAGAAATCCGCGCGGACCTCCGAGTTTTTATGTTTATGTCATTGCTAGTTCCCTTGATAGACGAGCGCGTTCCACTATTCGCAAAGTAACTACTCGCAAATGGCCTGGATCCGCCGCGGGGGATCCACGATAAGTTACATCGAAGCAGGAGGCATGCTTTTTGGGGGACGCTTGCGAGTAGACACTTTGCGAGTAGTGGAACGCGCTCGGTGACTTAACTGCTCCCCCCCGAGCTCGCCGCCGATCTTTGCCGCGCCCTTCCGAGAAATCCGCGCGGACCTCAGAGTTGCTTGTCTTACGTCATCGTCTGCTCCCTTTAGAATCTGACACTTTAGAACTCGTTTTTTGGTTCATTTCATTCCGAACTCCCCCCCAGTCTCGCCGCCGACCTTTGCCTTAAGTCGTGCCCGTCCCTCTACAGCAGGAATATTCAAAGATAGTAAAAACTGGGGACTATTTTGGAATATGTTTTGACGATTTTTAACTTTTCGTCGAAAATCCCCCAGTAGGGCGGGGGACACGCCCGACTTAACCTTTGCCGCCATCCGTGGCTCGGAGGCGGCACCTCGCGCGAGGCCGTGGACCCGCCGCCGCGCCAGTCGGGTCGGGCGAAAGGGGGGGATAGCAAAGGGCGGGCTTGAGAATCCAGCTCACGGAATTAGCTGATTCTTCCGGCGCCTCCCGGCGCCGGAGGCGGCCCTGCATCGAGGCATGGGCCCCTCGGTGGGGCCGAAACCAGCTGCATGCAGCCAATTTCGTAACCCCCCCTTCCCGATCCCCCCCTTTCGTCCGGCCCGAGCCCGGCGCGGCCAGGCGCGGCCAGGCGCGGCGCGCCCGGCGGGATCCAAACACGCCGCAGGCCGGCGCGGCGCGGGCCCGGCGCGCGCTCCCCTCGCGCGGCCGCGGCCGCGCGTGCGGCGGAGGCGGCGGAGGAGGAGGCCTCCTCCTCCTCCTCCTGCTCCTCCTCCTCCAACTCCTCCTCCCCCGCCTCCTCCTCCTCCTCCACCTCATCCTCCTCCTACTCCTCCTCCTCCCTCTCCTCCTCCCTCTCCTTCTCCTCCTCCTCCTCCGCCGAGGAAGAAGAGGAGGACGAAGAGGAGGAGGAGGGAGGCCACTCCCGGGCCTGTGGGATCCGCTGCCGTGGAAGCCGCTCGCCCGGCTCCTGCCCGCTCATCCCCCGGCGGGCGGCGCCAGCGGAGCCACGACTCCGCCCTGCCCGGGAGGCGGGGTGGCCACGGGAGGTGGTGCCGGGAGCGGTTGGCGAGCAGTCTCGCCGCCTCGCGGGGGAATGCCAGAACGCTCCGAGAGGCAAGATCACACCGCCGTGCATAGTCGGCCAGGCGGAGGCGCGCCCGACCGTGGCCTCGAACGCGGTTGGCATGGGGTGACAGGCACTGGAGGCTGTGGAAGGACACGGCGGCTGTTGAGAACGCGGTGTCCCTGCGCGCCCCTTGTACCAGGAGCCAGACGTTGCCGGAGTTCGTTCTGAACTTCGGCGGCGGAGGAGAGGGGGCGCACTCATGTCCTTCACGTGCGCCATGGCCAAGGAGTTCGGCAGGAACGTCACCATCGGGCAGGTCTTCTGGGAGTCGCTGACCATCGGGGCGCTGTTTTCGAAGACGCGCGCGCTGTGTAGGGCGCCACTTGATCTGGCAACCGTGGTTGGCACGCCTCCTGGCCAAACTAGAACATAGACGACCAAAGTCGCGGGAAAGCCGAAGGCTGAGGCGGCTGGTCGCGCCGAGGACGCCACCGATGAGGCCACTCCGATCGCCAGGCCTCCTGGTGGAGTTGCCGCGAGCTGCTTCAGCGCGTGGGCAAGGTGTTGGTCAAGGTGGCAGGACTTCAGCCAAGCTGAGAAAAACAGGGACAAGACCAGACTGCCTACACGTTCGATTGGAATGTGCCGCCAAAGCCTGCGAGATGCAAGCCAGGCCCCTGGCCGGACAGTTACATACGATGCGCGGGTCCACAGCGCGAAGGCGCCGAAAAGCCTGTAGCTACGGTGGCCGCACAACTGATGTCTGCGAGCCCTTCAACGGCTAAGCAGGGCGATCACCCGGACCCGGTTCGGAAATCTGGGAAGGAGTGGGATTCGAGGTCGAATCGGTCGTCGTGCAGAGCGCGGTCGAGCCGTCGCACGAAAGACTTGTGATCTTGTTCAGCTAGAGAGCGGGGGAAAATGAGGGTCATGACCAAGACTGCACGCGGAAATGTCGGAGATGTCTTGGTCACCGTCCATCTTGGTCAGCGTCAACTCGTAGATCATTCTCTCAAATCGGCGACGGCCGGCATGGATCATGACCAAAATCAACCTCGACATGCTCCCGCGACATCTTGGTCATGGTCACCGTGTCTCTGCCCTCGAAGCCGCACACTGTGCCCAGCTGCAGCGCGGAGCCAGCAAAGGCTGAGGTGTCCCTGCGGAAATTCCTGGGCAACTGGAATGTCAGAAAGACCGACCCTCAAATCGGCGGCGAGCGAGGGGGGAAGTGAAAAGGGGCGAGCCGTCTCAGAAGGCTCGGAAGTACCCCAGCCTTCTGAAATGTAGTTCGAGGCCTTCCCCGAAGACACAGGGAGCCTCTCAGAAGGCGCGAGGGGCTTCTGAGAAGCCACGCCGCCTTCTGAGAAGGCCTTCTCCTCCTCACTTCTCCCCCCTCGCTCGCCGACGATCCAAGCGAGTGGCCTGGGGGGCAACAGCACCTGCCCTGCATGGCACGGCGAGGGGCAGAAGGCCGTGCTGCCTACGGACCTCAAGGTCGGCCCCACGTGTGCCTTCGACCCGACCGGGGCTCCGAAGCAGGCCCAGCCGCGGCGGCGAGGGCCCCTCGGGAGGCCCAAGAGAAACACGAGCGCAGAGGCTTCGCCCCTCCTCCCCAGACCTGCGACGTCGTGTCTTGGGACGCGCAGAGGCATGCTAGTACTATTTGTTTTCCTTGGAGGCGCACGTCCGACCCGAACATATAGCATGCCCATCTTGTAATGTATCGTTTCCCGAGCGGTGTGGCCACAAAGCGCCCGCCACGACGCACATACTTCAAAATTTCTCGGTGCGCGCGTCGCCCTTGGAGGGCGACGTTTTTTTCCGTATTAGAAAATCCGGGTGACGCCAATTGTATATATATATATATATACACACATATTTGTGTATAGATGTAAATGCGAAACACATGTCTGCATTTTTTCCTCAGCGAGTGGGCCCCGGAACTCTCTCCACCCTGCGACGGGAACGATGCCCCGTCCCAGGCCCGTGTTCTTCACGGTACAATGCACAATGCTGCAAGGGCGTGGATACGGATGCGATACGGCCGAGTGCATCGAGGGCCTCGTTTGCCATGCCCTGATGCCCTGATGCCATGCCCTGGCCGAGGTCCCACCGAGCGACGACATTGGACACGGACGCGTTTCCCTGCGAGGGCCGCTTCCTGGCTGCCCCGGGGCCCGAAGGCGGCCCCGAGGGAGGCCGCAATCGAGGACACGCGCGGGGTTGGAGAGGACCACCACGCCGGGGCCCAGACATCCGGATGTCCCGATCTCAAAGTTAGCACGCAACGACATGAGCATCAACTTTCGGAGGTCCACGCGGACTTCTCGGACCGGCGCTGGGGCCCCTTGGCGGTGCCTCCGTCGCCGCCCCTGGCGCGCTGCGTGCTCCAGGGAGGAGGGTCCATCGCCGACCCGAGAAATCCGCGCGGACCTCCGAGAGCTTCTGCTCACGATGTCATGTTTTTTTGTTTGGGGGGGGCTCACGAGGCTCCAGGGGGTCCCAGTTGAAGGCGGTCAACTCCTTGGTCGAGCAGTCCAAACACAACCGTGGCAAGGGGGGGGCCCACAGGCCGAGGGGAGCCCCCACCGGCCGCGCGGGGGCCAGACACCGCGGCGGCATCGCCCCCCCACGCGGAGCCCCCCCCTTGCCAACCGTCGAAAGGCCCAGGCATGAGGGACGCACCAGCCTCAGGGAGGCTGGGGTGCCAGGCGGGCCGTGCCGCGGAGCCTGGTCGCAAAGGCAGGCTCAGCTGGGCAGAACGCCCGAGACGACAGCATTCAATGTGGCAAGAAAGCCTCTACGCATGCATATGTTAGTTGTTTATCAGGGACAGCTTAGACCAGACCACCCTGCAAGCACGATGTCTCCTTGCTTGCATACGGAGACGTGCTTCAAGTTGCTGGGGCGGGGAGCCAGGCAAGTTGTGACGGACTGAGGAGTGCATGCTGAGAAGAGCATCACAAAGCATGGAGCTTAAAAGACACTGATCAGGGTCCATCCCACGAAAAAGGAGGAAGGGGAGAAGCCAGGGCGAACCCTCAGGTGACCCAGACGACCTCGGAGCCCAAGAACCCATCCACTGAGAGAATAGTTGTTGGAGCCTTGGACATACCAGATAGTGGACCATATCATCTAAGTCAGGGAGATGGGACGAGGAGGCAGAACATCCAAGAATACAACCTCTGGGAGCGGCATGACAACGAACACTCGTACAAACACATCTGGAAATAATCCGAATATTGGCCAGCGGCAAATACATACTAGACCTCTTAGCCAGTGTCTTGACCAGGCAGCAACCATAGGTAATGTGCTCCATAGAGACCCTAGGGATCCAGGCACACGCACGACGAAGGAGAGCTTCCTGGGGGGGGACGGCGGGGTGGTGATAGCGGCTCAGCGCCTTCATATATTGCTTCTGGACATCTTTACGTTCATAATGTATGCAGAGGCCGCGCGATTGAATCGTGTCTTGAAATTCGAAAAGGTTCGTGAGGCAACTGTTCACGAACCAGCCCCGCCTCTGCCGATGCGGGCACCAGTCATCATCACTAATTATGCGTGATACAAATTCGCGAATTCGAGGAAGCTCATCACACCGAGCAATATCTGGCCCGCGATGCATCAGCAACCAAAGAGAGGCGCGGAAACTCCACTGGAAGGCCGAGCGCACATAAGTCAGTGCACATATCGTACGAGATGGCGTTGTTCGGGCCAGCGGTGAGGCGACGGACGCAAGACAGATATACTTAATCATTAGCAGGGGTAAGGCAGTGAATCCGGAGAACAAGCTACACAAGAGAGACACATAATGTTTTGAAAAGCATGAGGGGCTGAGCTAGTCCAAGACCGAGGTCGCGGATTTCACGGGTGCGCTTTTTCAATT
Organism: Prorocentrum cordatum; assembly: GCA_963575745.1. Taxonomy (NCBI): domain Eukaryota; class Dinophyceae; order Prorocentrales; family Prorocentraceae; genus Prorocentrum; species Prorocentrum cordatum. The sequence goes on from CAUYUJ010006847.1 coordinate 193,848, forward strand.
TGACAGCCGTCTCCAGAAGGGCAACTTCTTCGGCCCCAGATCCGATCCAAATCCTTAGGTACTTCAGACGCCTGGCGATTTGCATGGCGTCCAAAGGGTGCCCGAGGGCAACCAGAAAATCCTGGAGGGGTTCATGAAGACGGTCATGTAGGATGACGATCTGGCACTTCGGGAAGTTGAGTGCCAGCCCTATTGCACAATCCAAAAGCCCCGAGCACTCAAAGAGCGGCCCAAGGCCATCAAAAAGGCAGCGTAATCCTAAGCAGAAGTCATCCGCATAAGCGAGCGCGAGGGTTAAAAGCATGGGTAGCCTCGATTGTAACCAAGCAAGAACAGGTTCAACAACTAAAAAAAATAAAAGCATAGAGCTCGGGTCACCTTGTCGAACCCCACGCTCAATGGGGAATTCACCAAAGGTCCTCCCGAATAGGTAAAGAACAGCGGAGTTATCCTTATAGAGGGCCCGAAAGAAGCATATATAGGTATACCAGAGTGACGCCCATGGAGCGCAGAACCTGCAACACCCAGGAGACCTCGATGGAGGGGAATGCGGAAGCGAAGTCCGTCAGGACCAGCCCACTCGTGTACCTATCACGAAGGTGTTGTTCAAGCAAGAAAGCTTCAGCCTCCATCACATTCGCCGGCAGATCTCTACCACGAAAGCACTTCTGAGGAGACTGGAGCAAGCAATGTCTAGCTACTTTGCGGGTAAGAAGCACCGCCATCGATGCCGAGAACAACTTCGCATCAGTATTTGTCATGCTGAGGGGGCGCGTGCATGCAGGTGCCCGAAGCACCCCTTCCCCCACCTCCAGGTCCGTGATCTTTTTCGGAAGAAACACCATCAAACACCGTTTCATATCATTGGGGGTGCCAGCATGCGGGTCCCGAAACAAAGCTCGGTAGCATTCGTAGAGCACCTCGCCAGCAGCGCAGGCCCTCCAGGCCGAGTAAGGCATCCCATCCTTCCCAGGCATGCTATCCCTCCTCCCCTTCATCATCTTGCACCACTCGACCTCATTCATCATCCACTCGTGCTCAATCATGTAATTCGCATCTGCCTCCTCAGGCACATCAGGCAACTTCTGGATAAACTGCAACAGCTCGGGCCAGAGGGACTCATCGCCCGCGGTGTTCGCGAAGACAGAACTCCGATGGTCCTGAAGGGCTTGAGCGGCCTCCTCTTCGGTGCGGCTAGAAACGCCCGAGGGTGAAAGGGCCCCCTGGAGCCACGTCCGTCTCTTCGTCTTCCGCCAGAGTTCCTTCCGAGCAGCCAGCTTCCGCCGAGCATTCTCCTCGCCCTCGGCCTGGCGGGCTCCAGGGGGACGGGGCGTCGCAGAACTGCCCGTGGCTGACGGGTTGGCTTCCCTGTCCTGATTGAGCTCATTCTCAGCCTCGTCCAAGAGAAGGCCGTGGAGACCCTGAACGTGAAGACAGAGAGGCCCGCTCCGTGCATCACGGAGGCCGTCAGGAAAGTGTTGGGCAAGGGCAGGATAGGCAGCAATAGCGGCGTCGAAACGAACACTGTCGCCTGACCGCCATGCGCGCAAAGCCTGCATGGCACGATAGTGTTTGGCCTCTGTCGTATCAGCAGCCTTCAGATTGACAGTTCGTCTAACATCCTCGGCAACCTCGAACATCAACGATTTAATTTCCGCCAGACGGCCCCGCGGGTCAACGTCGGGAAGGGCGCGAATCGGGCCATCGAGCAGCTCACAAAATAAAGGGTGTTGGGTGATCCAGGGGGCCAGACGTTTCGGGGAATCTCGAGGCCGGAGGGTGCTGATCGAGACAGCAATCGGGACGCGGTCGGACACCGTATCCACCTTCAGGGGCCCGAGCGCCTCACAAACGATGGTGGGGTCCGCGACAGGGGCAGACGGAAGCGCGCTGTGCGCACGGTCCAGCCGAGCGGTATGAGTAGAAACACCATCCCTGACCTCCCTCCTCGCATCCTCACATTGGTAGAATTCAATCCAAGATCCGCAGAGACGATGGAAGAGAGCAGTATGGTTGTCATCGCCTGGCGACCAGCCGCTTCCGTCGGCTCGGAGTCGCCCATCAGATGAGAGAGCAAAATTCCAGTACCAACGAGAATCGTGAAACACTCCGCTGGGTTGGGTAACGCCCTCAGAATCGAACGAAGCGCATTGGAGTAGATCGTGGAAAGCTCATTGGCGTTAGGCATGTGCGCGTTGATGATGCACATATTCCCAAGACGCCCAGAGAGAAGAGCGCGGAGGATCCGACCATCGACGATAGGAGCGTGGGTAATAGTGGAGAAGAGCTTGGCAAAGGCAGGCTGGACACACGTGATGACCCCCCCCCCCCCCCCCCCCCCAACGCCGTAGAGTTGGGGAACAGAGAATGACCAATCTCGAAGGGCCGAAGCTCTCGCCGAAGCTCATGTATATCCACAATCTGTCCATGAGTTTCCTGGGCGCAAAAGACCGTGAGCTGCTTCGCGAGCTTCAGAAACCGAGCAAAGCGAGGGGCTGATGTCGTACTCCTGCTTCGAACAGCGGCAGGGGGAGCGGCAGTGCTCCAAGATCCAATCTTAATCTGAGAGGAGGGGAAGAATGGACGGGCCCTGAGATCAGTGGGGGACGCAGGCAAAACTTGACAAGAGCAGAGCAAAGGCGTGGCATCGTGGCTCGCAGCGCTCGGACACACTCCTGAAGGTGTCACCATGGCCGCACCCGCAGCCTGAGGCCAGCCTTCTTCAGCTCTAAAAAGGCTGCGAGGCATTCAGGTGGTCAATCCCCTCCTGCAGGCGCGGGAGGAGAGGGGGAATAATAGAGCTAAGTTCTGCAAACAGGTCGGGAAAAAAGGTGATGCCGACTTTCGGCGGCTCAGAGACATCATTCACAAATTCAAGGTGGCACAATTGAACAGGATCTTCAGCTGACCGAAAAACGTAAACATCTCCTCCAAGACCGTTAGAACCCATGTCTTTGCCAGTGTCCTTCATTGCGTCGGTCAGGGCACCACGAATTTTACCCATAGCCAAGCAGAGTAGACGTGTTCCTGGAGCCATGTCTCGCTTGACCCGCAACATGATCTGCTGCTGCGGGTAAACGGGGTCAGGGAAGGGAATCATGCCGTGGGTACTCATCATATTCATGAAGTCCGAGGCTTTCGTCGAGTCCTTGAAATCCAGAATAATCTTCTTCGTCATATCGTATGTGCGGACAGTTGGGCGTTCACGAGAGGGTGGGATACCTGCCGTCAAAACAAGGTCCGCAGCACGCAACAGGGAGGTTTGCATCATTTTTCGAAGGAAACCAACAATAATGACACGATGGGCACGCTCAAGTACTTCAGATTTTACATCATGCACCGTGCTAGGAACCTCACTTCGATGCTGAGTTTTGGCACTCGAGATCGGTTTGCTTTGAAGCTCGGTAATGGCTGCCTCTATCTTCTCCATCTTGAGCTCTACCGCCACGGAGACCGCCTCCTTAATGGAAGCAGCACTGGCAACTTCGATGTTCGAGATGCGCGAGTTGAGCAGGTGAACGTTCTTGTCAGTAGTCGAGATAGCATGCTGGAGCGATTGAACCTCCTGAGAGAAGTTCTGCTCCAAGGTCTGGATGCGAATGTTGGAGTCCTTGATACTGCCGATGAGCTGCTTCATCCACGAGGGCGGGTTGTCGGGCGCCGCCTCCTGTTCATTGGCATAGCTGCTGTGGCTTCGGCGGCTCCGAGTAGAATCACGACTGTCTGGGCTCATCGAAAACCGTTCAGGCGAGCGAGCAGGACTTGAGCTTACAGAAAGCATCGTTTCTCTCGGCACCCGTCTGGACTGTGAGCGAGACCCCGACTTGCTGACACGCCTGACACCACGGACTGCATTATCTGGGGGCGGCATCGGGCTGACTGGTGTAATCCGACCCGTTGTGGTCGAAAGCGGACCTGCGAGGCACTGAAGCTCACGCAGGGGTCGAACGTGCAGAAAATGAGGCCTAACCTCGGGACGCTCGGGCCAACCCCTTGGCAGCGTCCAAGCTCGAAGCGCCAGGGCAACGTTTCGAACTTGAGCCATAATAGCTACGGATTCTGCTCACGATGTTCTGGGGGGGTGGGAGGAAGAGGAACGGAACAACCGTGTCGCATCACAGGCACACGCCTGCAACCCGTGGCATGGCAGGCAGAATGGTACCACTCTGGCTCGAAGCACATGGAGCCTTGGGTAATGGCTGCTGTTGCTCTCGTGCCCCTCCCGTCCTAGCCACAATTTCGCACGACTCCCAGCCGGATCCCGGGCCGCTACGCTGGCGCCGAAGTCTGCAAGTCCTGAATGCCGCGCCGGCCCCGGCCCCTCTCCGCGGCCGCCCTCCTCGCCGCCCCGCCTCCGAGGGGTGAATCCGGGGTGAATCTACCGTTTCGCATCTCAGCCTCGGGCAGTAGGCCCCCCCACGCCGTGGGGGGCCCCACGGCTGTCCATCAACCTGGATGGGCATCCTAGGTAGAGGAGGCGGAGGAAGAGGAGGAGGACGAGGAGGAGGAAGAGGAGGAAGAGGAGGATGGGGAGGGGGAGGAGGGGGAGGAGGAGGACGAAACTCCCGACCCCAGGTCTTATGGGGAGACCAAAAGGTATCGATACCGCTACTCCCCGGACCTCTCCCGGGGTGCGCTCTGACCAGGACTTCGAGGCGAATCCAGCGGTGGCGACGAGGGCCTCCCACGAGGCCCCAAAAAAGGGAAAACGAGGGGAGGGTAGCGGTATGGGTACCTTTTCCTCCTCAAGCCTTAGACCCCCCACGCCGTGCGATCACCGGCGCATCGGTAAAAAAATCCCTCCCGTCAGGTCGGGCATATCCCCCTACAGGCTGGTTTTAGAAGCAGAATGAAACATATCCCACACATACCCCAGAAATAATCCCAAAATGGTAGAAGCATCGTTCCCAGACTATTTCTTGACTATGTCTGAATCTTCTCCTGTAGAGGGACATGCCCGACTTAACCGTAAGCCCCCTCGCGCCTCGCAGGATCCTGCAGTACCCTGCGCCCAAACACGGCTGACCCCCGTCTGCATTGACCCCCGTCTCTTGAGCCCCGACCCTCGGCTACACGTAAGAGTGACCCTGGGTAAGAGTGACCTTTGGTGCGCGGCTTTGGGGGGGGCGCGCGGAGAGGCCAAATCCAGGCGCGCTAGCCGTTGCTGCCTCTTCGCGTTCGGCCATCTGCGGGCCCATCTGTGCCCGCACCAAGGGTCACTCCGGCGAAAGGTCACTCTGACGTCTAGTCGAGACCCCCGTTTGCATTGACCCCCGTCTCTTTTTTTAGGGCCCTCGGAGCCTCTGGGGTTCTCTTTACAAGGTGGTCGACGCCTTAGCCGAGCAGTGCAGTCACCGCCATGGCGAGGCAACGGCAACCCTATCGTTGGTAGCTCCCACCTGCCGCGCGGAGTGCCAGGCGCCCGCGGCGGCAGCGCTTCCAACCTCGGGGCCGCCATGCATTGACCCCCGTCTCTTGAGCCCCGACCCTCCAACGCCGTACGATCACCGGCGCAACGGCAACAACAAAACAGTCCCTCCCGTCCGCGGCCTTCGCGCCGAACGGGTTGCCCGGGTCCGCGGGGTGCCAGCCGCCTGGGGCGCCTCGCCGGGGCGGGAGGGGGGAAGCGCCCGCGGGCGGCGGTTGGGTGAGGGTGTCCTCCTCCTCCTCCTCCTCCTCCGGCCTCACTCGCCTCTTTCCTCCTCCTCTTCCTCCTCCTCCTCCTCCTCGTCCTCCTCCTCCTCCTCCTCCTCCTCGCTCCTCGCTCCTCGCTCCTCGCTCCTCGCGCCACATCCTCCTCCTCCTCTTCCTCCTCCTGTTGTTCCTCCTCCTCCTCCTCCTTGCTCCAAGCCTCTTTCTTCCGGCGGCACGCCCAGAGGGGGGAGGCAGAGGAGACGGGCCTTCCCAGAAGGCTCAGAAGGCGTTCGGCCTTCCAGGGAGCCTTGTGGGCCTTCCCCAAAGACACAGGAACCCCCTCAAAGGCGCGAGGGCTTCTGAGAAGCCCCGCCGCCTTCTGAGAAAGCCTTCTCCTCCTCACTTCTCCCCCTCGCCCGCCGCCGATCCAAGCGAGTGGCCGGGGGGACAGCCGCGCCTGCCCTGCGTGGCACGCGAGGGGCAGAAGGCCGTGCTGTCTGAGCCTCCTCCGAAGCCCGAGGGTTCCTCAGAAGTCTGGAGGGCGTCCAGGAAGCCCACCGGCCTCTGCGAAGGCATTACCCCTCTCACTTCCGTTCTCGGCGCGCCGCCGACCCCACTAGACACAGGAGTTGGTTCGGTGGCTTGCTCCTCCTCCTCCTCCTCCTCGCTCGCTCGCTCGCTCGCTCGCTCGCTCCCTCCCTCCCTCCCTCCCTCTCTCTCCCTCCCTCCTCCCTCCCTCCCTCCCTCCCTCCCTCCCTCCCTCCCTCCCTCCCTCCCTCCTCCTCCTCCTCCTCCTCCTCCTCCTCCTCCTCCTTTTCCTCCTCCTCCTCGCTCCACGCCGCACTCCTCCTCCACGCTCCTTGCTCCTCGCTCCTCGCTCTCGCTCCCCCTCCCCATACTCCTCCTCCTCCCTATCCTCCTCCTCCCTCCTCCTCCTCCTCCTCCTCCTCCTCCTCCTCCTCCTCCTCCTCGCTCCACGCCGCACTCGTCCGAGCACACCCAGTCGGCGCGGGCGTGACTGTGGCCAGCCCGCCAGTGGAAACAGGAAAAGGAGAGACAGAAAGAGAGAGAGAGAGAGAGCGAGAGAGAGAGGACCGAGGCAGGGGAACCATCTCCTCGTCGTGTTTCTCCTGACGCATCGCTGATTCCACCGCTGTTTAAACCAGAATTATTGTACTGGCCGTCGCGGCAGTTAAACCATTGCCTGTTAACATCCAGGCCTAGCATCACGAGTAAATCATAAGGTGGCGACCTAAGGTACACCCTTCATTCCCGGCAAATCCAGGCTCTGAAAAAGGGGAACGGTATTAAATTGAACCTCATTACGAGACATGTTAGGACCCTTCCCCAAATCCGCTGCCCAGGAAGGGTCATTCGTGTATTACCCAGGGTCCCCCAACAATAAAAGTGAACGGGTTTCCCAGAAGCTGGCAGCAGCCCCCAGGGGCTGGGTTCAAGAGCAATCGCAGGCGGGTGAAAGCTCAGAAAAGCAGCGGGTGACACGCGTCACCCCTAAAAACCGCATGAGAATTCCCCGCTTGTGTTAACGCTCCATACGAAAGAACGCATCGCAAGATATGCGCGGTCTGCGCTGCCCTCGCCTCCGCCGTGCCTCCCAAAAACCCACGACCATGGCGACAATTGCGCAGTCCGTAGCCTCCCAAGGAACCGCGAGGTCTCGGCTGGATCCGCGTGGCCCCCTACTCCGCTGGACTTCCCAGGAGCCCACGACGATGGCGACACTTGTGCAGTTCGCAGCCACCCGGGGAGCTGCGGGGAGCCCACGGAAGTGGCGACAACTGTGCAGTTCGCAGCCTCCCACAGAGGGAGCTGCGAAGCCTCGGGCACTCCCCGACTCCGCCGTGCCTCCCAGGAGCCCACGGAAGTGGCGACAATTGCGCAATTCGCAACCACCCAAGGAGCTGCGAGGTCCCGGGTACTCCCCGACTCCGCCGTGCCTCTCAGGAGCCCACGAAAGTTGTGACAATTGCGCAGTTCGCAGCCTCCTAAGGAGCTGCGAGGTCTCGGGTACTACCCGACTCCGCCGTCCCTCCCAAGAGGCCACGAAAGTGGCGACAGCTGCGCACATTGCAGCCACCCGTGGAGCAGCGCAGCAGGAGGCAGGAGGGGGGGGGAAGATGAGAGGGGTGGAGGAGAAGGAGGTGCGCGAGCGCAGCACTCTTTTCAAAACGAGAGACCAACACAAGAGGGTTGCGAAAAAAACTACTGTGAGTTTTGGATTCTGGGGGCCAGCAAGGTGTCATTGCAGCGGGAGGCATGTGTCGCCCCGGAAACCGTCTGAGAAAAGCCGTTTGCAAAATAGAGATTATGTGGGCCATGCACCCTGGGAAAAGCAGTGGGTGACATGTGGCACCCCCGTAACCGTGAGAGACAAACAAATTGTAAACTCTGGATTTGGAAAAGTTGTGTTCTGGGAGCCAACATGAGGCCAATCAGCCTCAGAAAAGCAATCGATGACACGCGTCACACCCGAAACCGTGTGAGAGTGAGAACAACAAAATGTAAAATTGGGATTATGTGAGCCAACATGGGGCCAAACAAAACCGGCGGGTGACACGTGTCATGCCACGAAACCGCTTGAAGAAGACCACTTGTGAATTCTGTGTTCTCGGAGCCAACAGAAGGTCATTTGCCCTCCGAAAAGCAGCGGGTGACACGTGTCAACCCCGAAACCGTGAGAAAAAAACGAATTGTAAATTTGAGATTCTGGGAGCCAACCTGGGGCCAATCAGCCTCATACAAAAGGCACGTGACACGCGTGACCCCTGAAACCCCGTGAGAAAGAACAAGTGGAAAGAGCATCTGCTCATCCCCCTCCTGCGGTCTACTTCTGACCCCCGCTCACGATCCCCCCTGCGCGACGACGACGAAGACGACGACTACGGCGGCCTCAGCGATGACGACGACTTCTACGACCACGTTGGCGACGACGACGACCGCCTCTCACTGATCGAAACTGTAGGCATATCCCTGGGGTGCGTCTTGACCAAAGACCCGAGAGGAAACCGGCCGTGGCGACGATGATGGGCCGATTTCCACCACCGCTACCAGAGGTAGGACGGGCGAGAAGGGAAGATGGCGAAGTCCTCCTCCTCGTCCTCCTTCTCCTCCTCCTCCATCTCCTACTGATGGTAGTGGGTAGTGGAAAACTGGCCAACCAGACGGGAAACCCGAAGGGCCCCAAGCAAGAGCGAAAACCGCCCAACCACCCCGAAGCGCCTCGAACCTCCTGGACCTCCGACGTCGCGACTTTCTCCGCACGTGGCTCCCCAAAAGCCGGGACCCCCTCCCCAGGGACCGGCTTTTCATCCCGAGCCGTGTTCGGACGGCCTCCCTCGAGGCCGAAACTTGCCGCAAACCTCCGGCGTGAATTTCCCACGACGCGAGGAGGTCTGGGCTTAGGTCGGGCATGTCCTCCTACAGGCGGATTTCGGAAGAGAAATAAAGCACTGTCCAAAAATACCCAGACATAGTCAAACGATCATGAAACATCGTTTACGAACTGTTGTTGTACTCTTCTTGACCGTTCCTCCTGTAGAGGGACATGCCCGACTTGTGTCTGGACCCAGGGGTAAGCAGTCGACCCCGAACCTGTCCAGGGGAGCGCTGAGGGCCAGAAGCTCGAGGAGGAAGCCAGCCGCGGCGACGAGGAACCTCTCCCCGAGGCCCCGAACAGGGCGGAACAACGCCACGGAGCCTCGAGCCCCGCAGCCCGAGCCCTCGGGCGCACGCTGACATGGGTTACGGTGCGGGCATTTTGTTTTTCGAAGGGGCCCAAAGACGCACAAATAAATACACACACACGCAAAAGAACAGGATTCCCCAGATTTGCCCATGTTGTTTGAGCTTGCGTCTTCCCCCCCACGTCCTTTACTTCCCCACATTTTCCGGGGAATCGACGATTCATTGTGTCTGTGTGTGTTCTTTTCGTGATGCGCCGCTGACGGCACCACCACCAGCTTTTCGCCTCCCGGTACTTCGCCTCTGTGTTCCTGTCCAAGGCGTTCCTTTGCATGCACTTCGCTTTCAGCACTGCCTGCCCCGGGGCTTTGCCCTCTCTTGGCCTTGACGTGAGGCCCCGCCTCCTTTGTTCCTTCCTCTGTTAAGTAAATAAATCAGTGCGCGGCCCGCTCAGCTTCGACCAGAAGAGGCTCGCTCTCGACCCGCGGATCAACAACAAGTGTGCTCTTCTCCCTCCTGATGCTCCTCGCTTCGCGTGCACGGGTGCACAGTGCTGGCACGAGCTCCAGCAGCAGCGGGCGTGCGGCGCCACCCGGGGACGGCCGCGCGGCCCCTCCTCCCGGCCCTGCCAGCCCCAGGGCGCGGGGGCAGGCCGCCGACGCCTCTCCCCGTGGGCGCCCGCGGCGCTCCGCCGAGGCGCGGCCGCCTCAGAGCAGTGGACATGAGGTTCTCAACGCACTTAACCCCCCCCCCCCCAAAACAAAAAAAATAAAAAAAGAAACGTTCTCAACGCACTTCTTGGGCAGGATCAGTGCCTCAGGAAGGCGCCCTCGTCCTCCACCTGACACCGGACACCTGTCTGGATGAGGAACCATTGGCGCAAGAACCAAGGGTCTGGAAGCCGGTGGAACTCCAGTCGCGGCTTGGCCACATGGATGTCACCGCCGCCCTCGACGGATCAGGAATCCCCCAGGGTCTGAAGCCTCCTCGGCACTTTCCTTGACCAACGCCACCACCGTAGGGATCCCTGGATCTGGCGCGTGGGCGCCAAATCCACGTATCGGGAGTGGTATCCTCCGAAACGTGAGGCCCATGCCGCCTCATTCGGGGACGGACCGCGCCGACGTCGCATGTGGAAACGGGGCGCGCCGCTCATCCACGCGCATTGACCCATGCTTGCGCTTCCGTGAAAGCCGACACCCGAGCGACCGACAGCGGCTTCGGACGCCAGCAATGGGTACGGAAGAAATGGGGTACCACACCAATCGGCAAAAAAGTGTTGCCCAGAACCGACAGCGGCCGCTGTTGGCCAGGCGGCCTTCTGCCTCACATGGGCAACGTCCGCTGGGACACCGACAGCGAGCCCTCTTCAGAATGAGCAAGACACGCCCTCGGCCTTCGCACCCATCTCGGGTCGGGCGAAAGGGGGGGATAGCAAAGGGGGCGTTTGAGAATCAGCTCACGTAGCTGATTTTCCCAGCGCCTCCCAGCGCCGGAAGCGGCTATGCATCGAGGAATGGGCCCCTCGGTGAAGCCGAAACCAGCTGCTTGTAGCAAATTTCGTAACGCTCCTTTTCCCAATTCCCCCCCTTTCGTCCGGCCCGACCGCCATTTCCGTGCCCAGTTTGCTCGCCCCGACTTGGAGCCCCAGCCCCGAGCAAAACCGCCGCGGAGGCCCCTGGCGCCTCCCCCGAAGGGCGACGCGCCCGGCGGCGGCTGCGCGTACCCGAGCACGTTGGCACGGCGCACGCGCTCCAGGCGCCCCGGGTCGGTCTGCGAGCCCGGCGCCTCGGCGCGGAGCGCGCGGGGAACAGGATGCGACCGCGGCGATCGCGGCAACCACGGCGACTGCCGCCGTCGCCGTCAACCATCATCATCATCATCATCATCATCATCATCATCATCATCATCATCATCATCATCATCATCATCATCATCATCATCATCATCATCATCATCATCACCATCATCATCATCATCATAAGCAGCATCATCATGATCATCATCACCAGCATCATCATCATCAACAACATCATCATCTTCAGCATCATCATCATCATCAACACCATCAGCATCATCATCAGCATCACCGTCATAATCAACAGCACCATCATCATCAGCATCACCATCATCATCGTTATCAGCATCCTCATCCTCATCTTCATCAACCACAGCAGAATCAGCAGCATCATCAGCATCATCATCATAATCAGCATCACCATCATCATCACCATCATCATCATCATCAGCACCATCATCATCATCATCATCACTATCATCATCATCGTCACTAAAATTAACATCATCCTCATCGGCAACATATTTTTCTCCTCCTCGTCGTCAACTCGGCATATTCACATTCACGTTCACGACCACTATCACCAACTGAATCACCATCATCAGCAACAACCCAATCATCATCCACACCAGCATGACCTATACCACCAAAGACGACGGAGGAGGAAACGAGAAGGATGAAGAAGAAGACGAGGCCGAACGGAACAGGGGAAGCGGCACGACGGGAGAACGACGACGGTGATGATGACGAGGACGAGGAAGACAACAACGATGACGGCGACGAAGGCGGCGACGAAGGAGACGACGAAGGCGGTGACGAGGAAGACAACGACGACGACGACGACGACGAGGACGACGACGCCGACGACGGCGGCGAAAACGACGAGGACGACGACCAGACCAGCGACGAAGAGCGCCTCCCTCTGGAGCCCCGGCGTCTCTGGCCAGGCGGGCACCGGGAGGGGCGGCTGGGGCGGCGGCGCCGCTGGCACCTGGGGAAAGGCACCCCTGGTCGTCGTCGTCGTCGTCGTCGTCGTCATCGTCGTCTTCGTCTTCGCTGTCGTCGTCGTCGTCGCCACCGACGTCGTCGCCGTCGTCGTCCGCGTCGTCATCCTTGTTTCATCTTTATCCCTTCATCCCGATCCACATCCTCATCGCCGCCCACTCCTGATCCTCATCCCCTTGGCCGCCGACCCCATCATCGTCATCCTCACCCACCGTCCCCCCTATAATTGTCCCCCTGCTCTCCTCCCTCACCTCGTCTCTCCCCGAATGTTCCCCTAGCTTCCTTCCTCTCCTTCCTTCTCTCCATCCCTTCCTGCTCCTCCTCCTCCCCCATTCGTTTCCGCTTCGCGCTCATCGCCGCACGCTAGCACCAGCGAGCGCTCGGCCCGCCGAGCCTTCCCAGTCTCGCAGCACGCCCCCTGCGACTTCGCACAGCGAAGCCATGGGATTCCCAGGCGGTGTCCCGGACAGCTTTTGGCATTGCACAGGTGCTCGTCTCGATGTCGTGCCAGACTTCCTCAACATCGCACAAACCATTTTCAGCGTTGCACCCAGTGCTTGTCGGCCTTGCCCTAATGCACACGCTAGTCAGTCGGGTATAGTTTCGTGGGCAAGCAAGTAGCACACAACCATCCGCTCTGGTTAAAACCAGCGGATCCAAAACTTTAGATGACGCGTTGCATGCGTTTTCCGATTGTACGTGCGAAAGCTCAGCATGCCGATTACGCGCGAAAGACACGGACAAATGTAATGCTTGTCTGCGTGCCGCACCCGCGCGAGTATGCGCCGCCAAGACTCTGCGTCGCATGATCAAGCTAGAGAGTCTCCACCTAGTGGTTTAGCCGCTTCCCACTGGTTTGACCACTCACCCATGTCCACAAATGAGGTATACGCCTTAGAGCCCCGCATCTTTGTCGTTAAGATTGCGCGCCGACATACAATAATGGAGGACACGTCCTTTTCAAAACGGGGCCATCGCTTGATGTCCCCCACAAAAGCATGGCCAGAAATGTAAGATAATCAGATCCAAGCGTTATACTGTGGAGGGTAAACCTTTTTCTCAGAACGGAGCGCTTGCTGGAGGCTTCCTTGAACTTGATACTCACACCACTTCGCACCCCCTACAGTTGGCGTCGCAACGCTAGCGTGCAGCACCGATCTCCGAAAAGCACTTGATCCCAATAAATGCGGCTTCCTGCATTCACGCTGTCCCCGTGTGACGATCCCCCTGCGGGGGATCTGTCATGGCACGCAATCTCCGTGCCAGGGATTCCTCGGTGCGCGCTATCCGCAAGGTGAGAGATATAGCGGGTCTTGAGCGGGCAGGCGGCGCCACATCGCACTCTGCTTAGGACGGGCATGTCCTCCTACAGGGGGATTTTGGACGAAAAATGAAAAATAGGCCAACAAATATCCAAATATAGCCGAAACATATCGAAACATCGTCCCCAGGCAATTGTTTGACTATTTTTAAACATCCCTCCTGTGGAGGGACAGGCCCGACTGAACACTCTACCTTTGCAACGCCAACCGTATAGCCAGACGGATGCGGGGCAGCTCGTTCCTCCACACGGGGGCTCTTGCCTGCATGCCATCATGTCCCCGGGGCACGCGCCTCTCTCGAAAAAATTGCTCCCCGCACTCGGACGGGATGCCAGCAACTACTCTGGGGACAGGGGTCCTGGGCCGGCAGGGCGCATTGCAACCTCGTTGGTGCATCCTGGGCTGCCTCCTGGCATCAGCATGCAGTTCCGGAGGACGGCGCGGACTTCTGGGATCTACGCGGGACCTCCCCTTGGCGGCGCCCCTGGCACGCTGCGCGTTCCGCCCCCCTCCCCGGCGCCGACCTCCGAAAGTGTACGCGTACGCAAATGGTTATTACTCGACACTGCCCTCTCCGCCCTGGACCTGGACGCAGGATGTGCCCAAGCGCGAATCACATACGAGCTCCTCTCTTCGGCCTCGTCCTCCTCCTCATCCACCGTCCCCTTCCTTTTTCCCCTCCTGACCTCCTCTCCATCCTAACCTCCTCCACACCTCCATTCCTTATCCTTATGTATATATAGATATATGTGTATCTATATATATATATATATAGATATAACTCCTCCGTGTCGCACCCCGCGGACCGTCGAAAGGGCGGCTGGGCGTTTTGCGTTCGATTTCCCCACCGCTTATGACTCTGAAGAAAAAATCTGACAACAATTTCATGGATTGATGGCGGGTCGTTTGCAAAGTTTGGCTCTTGCCGTAGCACCGCGCACATTCGCTTTAAAACAATGTGCAAGAGCTTCACGGAGTGAGGGCGGGTCGTTTTCAAAATGAGGTTTTCGCCTTAGCGCCGCGCACAGTTGTTTACAAGTGTGCGAAAGCTTTACGGATTGCGGGCCGTTTCGAACATGTGCCTCTCGCGCGCCGCGCACAACGGTTTTTCAACATTTGCCAAGAGAGCCTCACGGATCGAGGGCGGGTCAATTTCAATGTGTGGCTCTCGCCTTAGCGCCGCGGTCATTCGTTTTTTTTTATTTGCAAGAGCTTCACGGATTGAGGGCGGTTCGTTTTCAAAAATGTGGCTCTCGCCTCAAAGGCGCACATTCGTCCTAAACATCTGTGAGAGTTTCACAGATTCCCATGGTCTGGTCCTCGAAAGGACTCAGGATTGCGAGGGCGCAACAGTTTCGCTGACCCGCGGTGTTGAAGTTCCAGGAATGGCATTATGACAGAATTTCAGATCGTCAACACGCAACAGTCATGTTGATTCGTGGCGTTTGAATCCCGAAGATGGTGCTTTCGCACGCTTCAGGGTCTTCAAACGGTTCTCTTCCAGCGAAGCAGCTCCCTCAGTAGAAATGAATCCTCGTAGTATGAAGCGAGCTTGAAGGGATGGTGTATCCTAACATCGTTGATGAGCCTTGGGTTTCGACGGGTCCTCTTCACGCCACTGCTCCAACAATAATTATTTTCACCATGGTTACCCGCTTTGTTTCACTACGTGTGTTTCGTCGTGCCATTCACCGTCAACTATCATGGACAATGCTTCTGAAAGGGCAAGTGGGGAAACGCGAAGCGTGACGAAATTGTTCTCAAAATGGGGCATTCGCCTTGGCGCCGCACATGTTGATCTCAAGCGTCCTCATGTTGCACACGATTTAGCGCTGCGCACACCCGTCTCAAAACATGCAGCGGTCTCAAGGATGGGGTGTAGGTCATGCTCAACATGCGGAGCTCGCGTTGGCGCCACGCGCGTTGGCATTGAATACCTGAAACAGCTTCAAGGATGGAGGCTCCGTTTCGAAATGTGCCTCTCCCATTAGCGCCACGAACATCCAGCTTGATAGTCAGCACCAACTTCACGGATGGAGGGGTCACTGTTCAAAACGCGGTTCTGGCCTGGGCTCCGCGCACATTCCTTTGAGAGTCTGCAGCCGCTGCAGGGATGGAAGAGGGCAAGTTTAAACATGCGGTTCTAGCCATAGCGCCGCGAGTACTCTTTTGAGCATGGCGCAATCGATTCGCGGATGGAGGGCGGATGTATAACTGGGTGTTTTGTTTGTCTTAGCGACGCGCACAAATATCTCCAAACCCTGAAATAACTTCAACGGTTAAGCACTGGTCGTTTTCAAAATGGGGTTCTCGCCTTCGCGCCGCGAGCTTTCGTTTTCTGTTTTCGCGCAACGTTGAAAACGATGAAGGGCTGCTCTGTGTCAGCCTCACGGGCGCTCACTTCGCAAACACGAAACTTCCACACATATGTAGCACTTCACGGGTCCAGGGCGACTCCTTTTCGAAATGGTACTGTCGCTTGAATCCCCTCGCGCTTTAAACCTGTACAGCAACTACACGAATGGGGGCGGTCCTTCTTCGAAGAGGGGGTCTCGCCGAACACCTCGTTGAACTGTATGATCATAATTCGTCGCGTTCCTGGTTACGTGCCAGATAGACGCATGGCAATTCCTTTTCAGAGCGGGGCCCACGCCAAACTGGCAGGCCCAATCGAGCCGGTTATCCAGGTGGCTGCTCATGGCACGGCCCAACCACCTGAGTGAACTGCTGCTGCCGACAACCCGTCGGGCTGAGCTGGCCGCAGGCTCCACCTGGGCACCTGGTTTGTCTGTCGGCGGGCGTGGCTTCCACCTGCTCGCGTCGCGAAAGAACAGCGGCGTTCGCCTGTCGGTGGGCGCGGCTCCCGCCTGGTTTCCTCTCGCGTGTCGGTGGGTGCGGCTTCCACCTGGAATGGCAAGCTCCTTCCTGCCTTGCTTTCGCCTGTCGGTGGTAGTGGCTTCCACCTGGCCTTCGCCTGTCGGTGGGTGTGGCGTCCACCTGTTCCCAACTGTTTGGACACGAAGGTTGTGATACGTTACTCGCATACTAATCAACACCCTTGAATGATCCTCTCCCTTGTTTTTCCTCCGCCTCCTCCCCTCCCACCCGGTTTCCTCCTCCTCCTCCTCCTCCTCCCCCTCCTCCTCCTCCTCCTCCTCCTCCTCCTCCTCCCCCTCCTCGTCTTCCTCCTCCTCCTCCTCGTCCTCCTCCTCCCTCTCCTCGTGCTCCTCCTCCTCCTCCTCCTCCTCCTCCAACCTCAACAATTACACAATATGAATTTTACTCTCCTCTCTCCATGGACTATGTCCAGAAGATGTTCGGCCCCCCTCCGCGCACTGTTTTTCAAATACAATATTCCGCCGATGAGGTATGTCAGGTGTTTTTACACATCCGTTTCTTCCTGGTCCTCCACAAAATTGTTCCCGCTGCAGCGCTGGCCGCATTTTCGGGCTTCTGCTCGGCTCCCGCTGCAATGTTGGCCTCGTTTCCGCGTTCCCGGTCGTTCCGATTCGTGCTCCCGCTGCAGCGCTGGCCTAATTTCCGCGCTTCTGCTCGTTCTGAATCGTGCTCCCGCTGCAGCGCTGGCCTCATGTCCAATGCCATGCCATGGCACGCAATGCAATGTTATGGTGTGTTCCGCTGTGCGATGCCATGCCTTCAGCTGCAATGCTATGATATGCCATGTTTGACTACGCAGTGCCGCGCCATGCTAGACCGTGCTACGCATTGATCTTCAACGCCATGCACTGCTACGCCATGCTGCGACATCCGGCTGCGCGAACAGAGAGGAGATCCACGCCATGGCAAAGGGATGGGAGAGAGGGGTAGGCCGTCAGATAAGACGCCTGCGCACCTAGCTTTAAGTCGGGCGTGTCCCCCTACAGGGGGAGTGTCGGCGAAAAATAAAAACATACTCGAAAAATGCCCCCCAGATGGCCCAAAAAATACTCAAACAATAGTCCTCAGACCATCTTTACCTATTTTTGAAGACTCCCCCTGTGGAGGGACAGGCCCCACTTAACCTAGCTTGCCCCCACCCCTCCCCCTCCTGCAGCGTAGCCCAGAGGGGGCGCTCGAGGCCATGGGCCGGCGGCGGGGCACCGTGCCGGCTGCCACCTGCTTAGTGGGGAAAGGTCTTGAAAGGGGCCCTGGGACACACACACACACACACATAAATACACACAAAGAACAGGATACCCCATAGTTTTCCACATTTTCTGGGTGTTTATCCTCCCTCCCACTTCTCATGGTTTCCCATATTTTCTCGGGAGTCGACGATTAATTGTGTCTGTCTGTGTTTCTTTCCCTCCTGAAACTTGGGCCTCTATCTCTGTCAGAGGGCGATTGCGGCCATGGGCCACGGAACGAATGGCATGGTTACTGGATGCCTGGAAATGGGCACCAACACCAACACATGGGTTTGCCTCCGCAGGGAGAAGATGATCCTAGATTTCGGTGTCGGTGGTAATATGTCGGTCACCTCGGAGGCCAAAATATGACCGCCATCGCCGAGATCGGGAGCCTCTTCCCTCGGTGGAAGCCGCCGATGTTGGTGCTGGTGTCAACCTCTAGTCCTGCGACTGTTAAAGAAGTATCCGACGAGCCGTTCCCCTGACTGACTGACTCGTGGCGGACGGTAGGTTATCCTTGCAGCCACCTTTCCTGCCCCGTCCCACGGCTTCACCCGGTGGGGCGGGGGGGCGCATTCGGGAAAAGGTGAGAACGACGCGAAGATGCGAGAACAAACGAAGCGATAGCGGTGGAAGATGGTGGGAGCAACGACGTGTGGAGAGCATCGCGCGATCACCACCAACGACGAGGTAGGAGAAGGGGGGGGGGGGGCGCCCGAGGTGAGACAGCACGCGAGGCAGAGGACCCGAGGCCGCCCCCCTCCCCC
>CAUYUJ010006847.1:219705-244705 GCA_963575745.1 Prorocentrum cordatum
TGCCTGAAAACAAATTGAATGCGAACACTTCTACTCCTGTGCGCTCTCCTGGGAGACGGGCCCGAAGCTACGATTGAACGTCTTGCGTGCGATACCTCCACTACCGGTCAGCAAACTGCACACCTGGCGGATCTGGTATCTCTTCCTGAGAGGAAAAAAAACTATGCACATACACCGATTCTGGCCAGGCCCATCCTGAGCCCAGGATCGGTGCATACGCCCTCCTACCTTGGCTAGGAAGGTATATATGCACCGATCCTGGGTCAAGGATGGGCCTTGCCAGGATCGGTGCATGTGCATAGTTCCCTTCGCCCGAATACTGGTCAGCAAACTGCACAACTGGCGGATCTGGTATCTCTTCCTGGGCATCAAACGGCGCCTGGTACTTTTGCAGTGTGTCTGGGTCGTGCGCATATTCGGTCTCGAGGAGGATCTCGCGAGCTTCCTGATCGTCGAAACGCGCGAAAGCGAGCCTGGAGGCTGGATAAAGATCTTCCTCGGGGTTGACGGCATATGCTGGACATGCCGCACGCCACTTACCTTTGCCTTCACGCTTCTGCTTTGAATGTGCTGTGGTGTCCTGGCAAGCTAACTCCTGGGCCTTGTCCGGGGGAGAACGCCGCACCGCGCGAGCGGTGGGCAATGCGGCACATCGGTGCATCGAAAGCCCGGTGGCCCCGGAGCAATCTGCGCGCCAAGAAGCGGGTGAGTCGAGCACGCCAAACACGTGCCGACTTCGTCCATGAGCCGCTCGACAATGTGCACTTCATCGTGGTGCGTACGCACAATGTGCTGTCGTAGCTCCTTCTTGCATTCACCCCGCACCCCGCGCCACATGCACGCGGGGAGAGGGGGGCTGCGGGTAAATGGGGTGCACGGGGTCGGAGGCTGGTAGTGGGGCGGGAAACTCGCGAAAGCATGATGTACCGAGCGGAGCCACGACAGATCGCTGAGCACCCGATGTAGTTACGAGGCTTCCCGTGCACTGGCCTATCTGAAAATGCGAGCCACTAAGCAACGGAGCGTCGGAGGCCGATGGTGCAGCAGATGGGGTCTCAACACTGTTGCGAGATCCGCCCTCTGAGTTTAAATCAAAACATAAGTGCCGTTGCCTGCCTGGTCGTCACACCTCCGGAGTTGAAAATAACCGGGCGGTACTTGGCAATCATCAAATGCCGCATGTGAGCGTGCTGGGCGCGCGCCAGGCCCAGCCAATTGCCAGCATTTAACAGAGGCCCCAACGTAGATGAGCGTCCGCGTGGAATGTAATGGTGCGTCCTGGGACGCACTGGCGGTGGCGGCACAAATGCGTTTGCGCCGCTACTGGCCTGACGACCAAACCGAATAATCGAGATGGGCCAACTCGGGCCCGATAGAACCAATTTCGTTTAACCGAATCCCCTGCTGTCGGTACCATCGCAAACCTCGAAATCCACCAACCAACCCGTGAAACTTTGAAAGGACCCCTGCAGCGTACGCAAAGCTGTCCCGTGGCTGTCATGGCACCTGGCCCGCAACACTTGGAAAAACATCTCTGCCTTGCCAGCAGAAGCGTTCGGGCGCAATCCAAGTCGCAAAACTGTGGTAGGAACTGTTGCAGCTATCTTCGGAGCTGCGCCCAAAACTGCAATCGCGTGCCAAAGCGCAGCGAACGAAGCAGGCTTCGATGTGTTTACTCCTCCTGTCGGGGGGTTATGCGATCATGACTGCCAATACGGTGATGACACGGATTGGCACCCTGATGTCGAACTCGAGATATGCCACAGCTTGCCGGGCGTCCTTGACACACTCGGGCATAACATAATTGAGACTGACATCCTTTAGCTGCTGGCCTGGCGGTGTTCCTTCAAGGCTGCGCGCTACCGATGTGGTCCCTGGAAACCAGAAACATGCACGATGATACATGTTGGGAATCGATGTGTGTACTGCCATGAGGAAGGCTGGTTAGGAATATCTTCCTTGAGGTCATGGATGGCGCCCGTTGGTAACCCCGTTGTGGTGATGATGAGATGACGATTTGCACCAATCATGTCCACATTAACTATGAGAGAGGATCCACATGCATATCGTGAGACAAAAGCACCGAATTTATTTCCACACTTCTCAGATGACGCGTGCCGACATGCGTTGAGCGAAAAGCAAATTCAACTCAGACACCGCCGCCCACCCCGAATCACGGCTCTCGTGTTGACGCTGGTCTCACGACGTGCATGATGCGGGGAGATTATGCGCTGATCTGAAGAGTGACGTCGTTGCGCGCGCGCCAATCCGGCGCGCTTCGCCCGCAGCTGAGACGCGCGCGATGGCGTCGGCGCGAGTGCGCATCTCCAGCGCGCGCCAATCCCACGCGCGCGCGCGCGAAGGCATCAGCGCGCGGCACGCGAAATCCCAGCGCGGGCGCGACCCTTCCGGGAGCGCGGCACGCGTGGCGACAAATTGCCCGACTAATTGCCCCCCATGGTCAGCGCCCCATGAATTTGCAGTGCGAACGGCACTTTCGCATTGTTTGTTGCATGTCCCCCAAAGGCATTTGTCGTCGCAAATTCGGATTCGGTCGCGGCTCTGCGCCGCCGGCATCCATTGTCGTCCGCCTTGTTTGGTGGTGGCAATTGCTGTTTGTCGTTTGAATGTGTCGCCCGCCTCATTTTTTTGCCCTCCGTATTTTTCTTTTTTGTCGTCGGCCTGTCGGGTTCTGCCGTCGGCCCTTTTTCGGTCCTCTGTGATGTTTGGTGTCCTTCGCGGTTTGGTTCAGATCTGCCCTTGAACTGCTCGACATGTGTTGTGTCCTTCGCGGCCAGATCCATCTCCCATACCTGTCGCGTTTCGCGCGCCCTCGTCGCCCCGTCTGGAAACGACGCCCAGGCGTTGCTCGTGGAAGTTCGATTCCAGGCCCCCCTATGCCCCTGAGAAAACCGCGCGCCACCGCTGGGTGGGGACCAGCGCGAAAGGCGTTTGAGACGAGTGACCGGCGCCGCGGATTCATGTATCAAACGCGCGTGAATGCGATCAATTGTTTTGTCGTTCGTCGTTTTGTGCCCCCCTGGAAAGGGGGGGAATGGCGTCAGAGGTGCCATGCCGGGACGCGTGGTCTGGCAGTGATCTGTAGAACGTGGAGACTTCGTACAACAGGAAAACACCGCGGATGGCGACAACGATCTCGCAATTTCCTGGAAGCTGCGCAGTGCGAACGCTGCCAGGTCCACCCTTCTGCCCGAGATGCCTCCACGCGGACGACCCCCCGCTATTTTTGCCAGCGCGTCGACCAGGGGCTTCCGCAGCGGCTGTCAATGCTCTCCCCGATCTTCACACAAATCATGACCGACCGATGGTTGGGCCATATTGCTGGAGTAGTCGTATTGTTCCACGCATTCACGAAAGTACATCCTTTCCACTGGACGGGCCCCCCAACGCGCGCACATGCCTCGGTCGCGACCGACTGGCGGCGCTTGGTCAACCTGGAGGCAGCGGGGCGGGGGGGAAGCTCCAGGGGCCGCGTCGAGGCTTGTGGCCGACGTCGCGGCAGACTTGCAAACGCGCTGACAAGTGCCGAGCGGTGACGGGAAAGGCCGCTGCGAATCCTTCTCGTGGGCGGGGTCTCGGGAGGCCCCCTGAATAGCCGGCGGCGCCGCGACGCGCACTCCTCGGGCACGACAGCTTCCACTTCTTCGGCGGCGAGATGGCGGAGCCAGCCACTGGCAGCTTCCTGGCGGGCCGCTGCTAGCCAGCTATCTTCACGCGCAACTGCCGGGAACGCCCCAGCGTTCTGCTTCTCGGCTGAGCCCGCGCCCATGGCACTCAGCCTTCGTTTTTTTTGTCGGCGGATTACCTGGGCCAGGCGCAAGAGACCTCGGAGGCGAGCTGGCCAGCGCAGCTGCGCGTCGCACGCAGCGGGGCACTGCGTGGGCGCAGCGCGGTGCGAGAGAGCACCGGCCTCTGGCGCACCAGCGCAATAAGCCCACGCGTGCGCATGTACCTGCAGCATGCTGCGCACGCAGGCATGAGAGCACGGCCCGCGGCGACCGCGCTGAGCGAGGGCGCCTGGAGGGGGGCGCGAGGGCGCCACTGCGCCAATGCGCATGTAAGCGCGCATGCCCTGTCCGCGCTGCCGCCGCCGCGCCGGCGGTTCGCAAGGGGCCGCCCTTCCAGAGGGCGCCCGCCGCGGCGCCCGCGAGCGCGCGGCGCGACCCAAGGCCATGCGCACTTGCAAGACTGGGAGGACGTCGAGGAGATCGGCAACAGCCCGCTGGCAATAGTCACACCAGCGCAGCGCAATCGCATCGGGCACCGACGCCGCCAATCTCCAGACAGAAACAACAACTGCGAGGCAAGCCAGTTAGCATGCTTCAAATAGATGGTTCGCCATTCTTGCATTGGCAACGATGCGTAGCTGATCCAGGATTGGCGCGGGCGGCTTCCCAGCGCCCATTTTCTCGCTGGAATGGCCGCGTGCGTGGTCCGGCGCGCGCGCTGACCACGCGGGCGAGCGCGTTCCGCGGCATGGACTTCAAGGCCCCGCGGTTCGAATGCAAATTGTCGAAGCGTTGAGCCGCCACTGGGCCATCGCGAAGGCCCGTTTCGCGGCTGACTTTGCATGGCCTGACCAAGGCAAGGGCAAAGCCAGACGTTCGGGGGCGCAACTGCGCGGCCGCCGCGCGGTGGTCGATCTGCGCGACCGCCTAGGGCTGGCACGCCCAGACCCTGTGCCAGAAGGGCGTGGAACCGTCGTTTGCATCTGCGGGTAGCCCCCTTATAAGCCTTACAAGGGGTCAGTCAGGCACCTGCTTCTCCCGCGGAGCCATCGTAAAATGCGCGCGCGGGTGGGGGGGGGGGGGGGGGCGCCCGCTGCGCAGTGGAGCGCGCGCACTTGCGAAAGCATTCGCCTGGGAAGGGCCCCATCTCGGGATGAAATGGCCCGGTTGCGTCGTCGAGCGCGGATCCCGTGGCTGCGTTTGCATCCACGGGCGCAGCCAGGCATTCGGCAGCGCCCCCGAGGGTCCGCGCGAGGTCAGCGAGGGCGCCCCGCCAGCCCGCGATGCCCCGCGGAGGTCGGCGGGAACGCGGGGAATACAAAACGCGCTCACCATGGCATGGATGGCGCGCGCCCTCCCGCGGCGAGAACCTTGGGGCCAATGCGTGCACCTGGCAACGGGGTGGGGCAAGCTTGCGGCCAAACTGAGGTTCGCGCACCTCGTTGGCCCGCAGTGGGCAGCCGCCCACACTTGACGCGCTAACTGGGGCCGTGGAGATATGGAACAGACCTATGTCAGGCATGCCTGATCGCTGCGGCCTGGCCCCCGCTGCCCTCGCCAGCAGGCAGGGTCGGCAAGATAATTGCCCAGCCAGTCCAATGCGCGGCCCGCGACGTCACGCCCCGCCACGCGAAGTGAGCTAGAACGGCGGCTGGCGAGGAGGTAAGGGAGGAGGACAGAGGGAAGGCCGGCAGGGAAGAAGCAACGGAAGAGGAGGAGGAGGAGGAGGAGGAGGAGGAGGAGGACCAGCAGTGCCCTGAAACAGCACCCAGCACGGGGGGGGTGGCAAAAAGACGAGGGAGGGAGGGAGGGAGGGAGGGAGGGAGGCAGGGACTCGTCTGGGAGCGGGACGAGCTGAGGACAGGAGAACGAGCGCAACAGGGCCAGGCGATGGGGGCACCTCGACGGATGCGCGAAGCGCCAGCTGGAGGAGCGCCGCCATAGGGTCTAAACAAGGTAAGTAAAACATAACGACTTTAGCACAAAGCGATGCGATTGTTTCAGGCGCACTCGAATATTTAAAGCGCCCAGGGAGGGTAGCAACAAGTATCACCGGGGCCAGGCAGAACTGTCGAACGATTCTGTTCGACAAATCCGTAAATGGGCGACGGCTCCATCTGAAATCCAGGACTCGCGCTTTAGAATAACATATGCACGGAGCCTCGTACCTCCTCCTCCTCATCCCTTTCCTCCGCCCCCTCCTCCTCCTCCTCCTTCTCCTCCTCCTCCTCCTCCCTCTTCTTCCTCCTCCTCCTCCTCCCTCCTTCCCTCCCTCCCTCCCTCCCTCCCTCCCTCCCTACCTCCCTCCTCCATCCTCCCTCTTCCCTCCTCCATCCTCCCTCCACCGTCCTCCGTCCTCCCTCCATCTCTCATCCCTCACCCTCCCTCCATCGCCCAAACCCCAACCAAGTCTGTGTTTTTCCAGTTCATACCTCCATACATGAGCTAGCGGGATCATGCACATCTAAGTGAGAAGCCAATCGGCATGACTCGACTATTTGACTCGGCTTGAATCGGGGTTGTGGCCCGAGCAGCTCAGCAGGGCTGCGTTGCGCAAGAGGGCCGCTTAGCGTTCCTTGGCCGCTACGTGTGATAGCCTGCTCCTGTTCCTGCTCCCTCGGGGGCGTCCAAGAGGGGGGCATCCAACAGGGAGGGGGCGCAAATCATGGCCCGCGGCATGTGCGCGGCCCCGGGGGGGCCCGGGACGCATTGACACATGAAGAGGCACCATGAAATCTGGGGACCCCGCCATGACATCCAGCCCCCCTAGTTAGTCGTCCCTCCCCTCTTTTTGGGGGACGCGCAAACACGGATGAGCGATCCATGGATTTGGAGCGCAGTCGCCAAATCCATGCATCGGGGGAGGTAACCTACCCAAAATGCGGCCAGTGCTGGCCCGCTCGGCGGCGGAAATCTGAGAGATTCCCCTGGAAGCGGGGCCCGTCGCTGATCCACGCCCCCTTACTCCATGCTTGCGATCGCCTGATCTTTGCCGCCCCTCTATTTTGGAGTCGCGAAACGGTGCGGTGACAGACCGTGCGGTGACCTCCAAAATCCCCCAAGACCGCACCGCAAGGTCCGTCACCGCACGGTCTTGAGACCCCGGAGGCCCCAGTCACCCGAGGCGTCCTCGGAGAAAGACCCGAGTCCCGAAACCGTGCGGTGACCCCGCATCCCCACCGACCCACCGCACGGTGTGGTCACCACCCCGTTTGTGGGCCCACGACCTGTGCTCCCCTCCCCCGCCCCCGCCACGATCTCGCGCAGGCTCTCGTGCTCCCTCCGCACCTCCAGCAGCGACTCCGCCGTCTGGCGGACGGTCTCCTGGCCGCGCGCGAGGGACCCGTCGAGGGGGGGGGGGCTGAGCAGGGACCGACCGACTCGGCATTCCTGTAGGCCTACCACGACATGTCCTTAGAGCACAAACATGATCTAATCTCAAAGGCGATGTTCTCATAACAGAAGCCCGATGTCTCAAAGACCGCCCCAACGCCAGAAATGCTCTGAGAGCATCTCGTGGAAACCACCACGGGCTCTCAGAACAATCTTCGGTGGGCCGATAGGCGAGCCAGGACGCTTCGCCAGTGCGTGCCTCCTGGCCGCGCGCGCGCGGGACCCGCCGAGGGGGGGGGGCCGGAGGCGGGCCGTGGCGACCGGGGCGCTGCGCCGGCGGCCGCTCTCGCCTCGACCTGAAGCTCGAGAGGTAGCGGGCGGCGCGCGCACGGGGGGCGGCACGATTGGGGGGGGGAGCCTGCTGAGGGCCGAGTGCCTTCGTGGAGAGGCCCTGGAGGCTTCCGAGAGGGCTCCCGAGAACACCGGGAGGGCTTGTTCAGGGAGACCGCCCGCCTCCTGAGAAGTCGTGGGTTTTTGGGGGGAGGGCGCAAGGGCCTGGAGGCGTCCGAGCGGGTTCCGAGAACGCCGGGGGAGCTCTTCGGGGAAGCCGCCTGCCTTCCGAGGAGCCTCCGCCTGCCCTCTGAGAAGGCCGCTGCCTCGCGCCACGCCCACGCGCACGCCGCCGAGGTGTGCGGGGCCACGACCTTCACACCCGCAGGCCACGCCACGCAGACTGCCCGCAAGATTGCCAGGTCAGCCCGTCAGAAACTGCGCCGTCTGAGGATCAGTACACGCCTGGCGAGGGCGAGGAGGGACGAGGCAAGGGGGGGGAGAGAAGAAGGAGGAGGAAGAGGAGGAGGAGGAGGAGGAGGAGGAGGAGGAGGAGGAGGAGGAGGTGGAGGAGGAGGAGGAGGAGGAGGTAAGGGAGGAGGAGGAGGAGGAGGAGGAGGAGGAGGAGGAGGAGGAGGAGGAGGAGCAGGTAAGGGAGGAGGAGGAGGAGGAGGAGGAGTGAGTGAGGAGGGAGTGAGTGAAGGAGTGAGGAGGGAGTGAGTGAGGGAGGGAGGGATGAGAGGGAGGGAGGGAGGAGAGTTGACGAGGGATGAAAAAGGAGGAGGAGAAGGAAGAGGAGGACGGCTTTCACTTTTCTGTTTTCTAATCGCCTTAACCGATCTGCAGCACGCAGAAGCAGGTCCAAATGATGTTCTACAGACGCAGCGATCACCTGATTAAAGTTAGCGCATCTGTACAAAGGAGGGAGGGAAGGGAGAGAGGAGGGAGGAGAGAGGAGGGAGGAGGGAGGGAGGAGGGATGGAGGAATGAGGGAGGAGGGAGGGCCGAGAGAAGGAGGAGAGAGGGGGGGAGGGAAGGAGGGCGGAGGATGGAGGGAGGAGAGATAGAGGAGAAGGCTGACGACGAGGAGGAGAGAGGAGGAGAAGGAGGAGGAGGAGGAGGAGGAGCAGGAGGAGGAGGGAGGAGCGAAGAGGAGGGCGGGGAAGAGGATGAGGAGGGGAGGAGGGTGAAGGGAGGAGAAAGACGGAGGGATAGATGGATGGAGGGCGGGCGAGAGGAAGAGGATGTGGCGAAGGGGAGAAGGAAAGAGGATGATGAGAAGGGCGACGGCGACGGCGACGGCGACAAGGCGACCCGGCCACGACGACGACGACGACGACGACGAGCGACGAGACGAGGGGAGGAGGAAGGAGAAGAGGAGGAGGAGGAGGAGGAGAGGAGGAGGAAGAGAGGAGGAGAAGGAGGAGGAGGAGGAGGAGGAGGAGGAGGAGGGAGGGAGGAGGAGGCGGAGGAGAGATACGAGGAGGAGGAGGAGGAGGAGGAGGAGGAGGAGGAGGAGGAGGAGGAGGAGGAGGAGGAGGAGAGGAGGAGGAGGAGGAGGAGGAGGAGGAGGAGGAGGAGGAGGAGGAGGAGGAGGAGGAGGGAGGAGGAGGAGGAGGAGGGGAGGAGGAGGAGGAGGAGGGAGGAGGAGGAGGAGGAGGAGGGAGGAGGAGGAGGAGGAGGAGGAGGAGGAGGAGGGAGAGGAGGGGGGGGGAGAGGAGGGAAGAGGTGGAGGAGGAGGGAGGAGGAGGAGGAGAGGAGAAGAGGAGGAGGTGGAGGAGGAGGGAAGAGGAGGAGGAGGAGGAGAGAGGAGGAGGCGGAGGAGAGAGGAGAGATAAGGAGGAGGAGGAGGAGGAGGAGGAGGAGGAGGAGGAGGAGAAGGATAGAGGAGGAGAGGAGGGAGGAGGAGAGGAACGACGAAGAGGAGAAGATCCGTCGCCGTCTCGCCGGCTCCTGCAGCTTCCCGCCTACGGCGTCCTCCAGGCTGGCTAACTGCCGCTCCCGCTCGGCCCTCTCCGCGCGCACGGAATCGAGCACCTCGCGCGCGGACCCAGTGGGCACGACCTCGAGAGATGCGAGAAATTCGCTGGCCCCCATCAGGCTGCGCGGATTAGGGTTGCTGCTCCCTGCTCCAATTCCAGTTGCAAGTCTCTCGTGTTATTGTCCTACTTCCTACCTCCTACTGGAAACTCTGAAGTCCGCGCGAGGGTGGGGGAAAGGCCCTGTTACCACGTCCAGATTGCGTGTTCTGAATTCCTGCGGGGCCGTGGGACACGTACAAATAAATAAGATTCGCGCCCCAGAAGCAATAACCCGTTGTAATCACAACAGTCGTCGTGCCCCCGAGGCCACGACACTCAATAAATCATACAAGGTTCGCGTCCCCGAGGCCACGATCCTTAGTACATTACCTTGCATTTGCGTCCTTGAAGCCATAATCCCTTGAACAAAAAGCAATGTGCGCGCCCTCGAGGGCAGAACCCTCGCAAAGTACGCAAGACCTGCGTCACCGAGACCACGGTCCCCCGCAAATGACTTAACATTCGCGTCCCCGAGGCCACGGCCCCCTTCTGCCAATTCTACGACATCGCGTCTTCGGAAACCGTGCGATATTCGCGCCCCCGAGGCCACGGTCCATCGCAAGCTGCCCAGATCCGCGTCTTCGAAGCCCTAAGAACTCCCTCGCAATGCACGCCACGCTCGCGTCCTCGAGGCCACGACCCCTCGTAAAAAGTAGCCCATGCCCGCGTCAACGACGACGCCACGGCCCCGCGTAAGCTAATGCTGCTTTCGCGCCCCCGAGGGCACTATCCCCCAAAAAATATACGATAGATTCGCGTCCGCGAGGGGACGGCCCCGCGTAAATTATACCGTTGACGCGTCCCCGAGGGCACGATCCCCCGAAAGTTGTACAATATTCGCGTCCCCGAAGTCACGGTCCCTTCTAAAGTGCGCCACAACTGCGTACTCGAAGCAAGAACTCTGAGTCAATTACGCAATGCTCGCGTCCAAGGCCATATGCCCCCGTAAAGTGTACAATAGCTGCATCACAGAGGCCACGATCGCGTCCCCGAGGCCACGACCCATCGTAAATTACAGTCAACCTGTATCATGAGGATGTGCGGTGAGGATGCAAGGGCCTTGGAGGCCCATGTGAACATTTGTCGAACGAGGTTGGCTAACGAGTCGCTAAGGATGGGTCGAAGGGGCAAGGATGCAGGGGTTCCCATGGGAAGGTTGCCCATCCTTACTGTGCGGGTTGACTGTGCCCAGATTCGCGTCCTCGAGGCCATGATCCTTTTGTAAATTACGCTGCACCCACGTACCCGAGGCTACGATGCAGAGTAAAGTACGCGCTGCTTGCGTCCCGAGGCAACGATTGTCAGCAAGTTCGCAATGCGAGCTGTCAGCATTCGAAAGATGTGCTCCGATGCTGCGTTGCAAGCCGAAAGGTACGATATTGGTCCTCGCGTGAAGTCCCGACACTGCTTCACGACGGCGCCTTTGCATCCCTGCGCAGCTCTGGTCTGCCCCACTGTAAGAGAGAGAGGGAGAGAGAGAGAGAGAGAGGACCGGCGGAGGGGCGAAGCCCTTACGGATCATACGACCTGCTCGTGAGGAGTCGACGGGGCCGAGCCCGTCGTCGTCGGCGTTGTCATCATCGCCATCGTCCTCTTCAAGGTCGAACCTTTTAACCTGATCGACCCACGAAACCAGAACGAGACAAGGACATGTGGGGCATGTCAACGTGGTCAAAACACATATTTGGGCGACGGGCAATTGTGATGCTGGGTGTATCGATCTTGTTGTACCGTGTCCAAGGCTGTGCTGTGCTGTGCCGCGCTGAACTGCGATGTGCCATGCCGCGATTGTGTTATGTGGCGTTGTGGATCGAGTGCTTCTTGGCATGCGAGTCCTGACCAAACTGATATGGATCTGAAGTTCGAGCTGCCCGAGCACACAGCAGCCGCCCCAGAGCCAGTTCAAGTGGAAACGTGGAGGACGTTCAATCAACTCGACCTCAAAATCCGATTCGGCTCCGAGAAAGAACGACACCACACGGGGCACAGGCTCACCGACGCGCCACAGGATGTGGCAGTGGCGCAATAGGGGATGCGCCAATGGACATATCAAGGGGACGCATCAGGGAACGTGCCCTGTACGTGTGGGACCTGCCACGGGACGTGCCAAAGCGCTTGCCATGGGGCGGCCAGAGGACGCCATGCCAAGGGACGTTGCAAGGGGCCCGCCGCAGAAGGGGCAGGGGAAACGCCTGGGGACGAGCCAGAAACGCGACAGAGGACGAGCCAGGGAGCGAGCCACGCCGAGTGGCGTGCTAGGTGACGTGCCAGGGCACGTCACGCGTGAACGTCGCAAGGGACGCGACAGGGAGCGGCCAGGGCCCCACGGACGGGCGAGGATGGACTGCGACACACTCTTCTGCGACAAGCGTTTCGCTCGAGACATCTCCTCAAGACATCCTCATGTTAGGCATCCGCCTGGGCGACCTGGACCCGTGAAACCAAGTGTCTCGCTCAAGACATTCTCAACACCTCCTCATGCTAGACATCTGCCTGGGATACCTGGGCACGTGAAAACAAGCGCTTCGCTCAACACAACCTCAACTTATCCTCATGCGAGACATCTTCCTGGGCGACCTGGACGCACGAAAACGAGCGGTTCGCTCGAGACATCCTCAACAAATCCTCATGCTAGACATCTGCCTGGACGACCTGGACGCGTGAAAACAAGCGTCTCGCTCGAGACATCCTCAACCCATCCTGATGCTAGACATCTGTCTGGGCAACCTGGGGGCGTGAAACCAAGCGTCTCGCTTGAGACATCCTCAACACTTGGGCACGTGAAAACAAGCAATTCACTAGAGACATCCTCTGAATTCTGGGCCCCATGAGAGAAACGATCCATAGCACAAAACGAAGGTTTCGGGCGGGACATCCTCAACAAATTATGCAAAACAAGCATTTCGCTCGAGACATCCGGAATAAACGAACATGCTCACTTCACCTTGTGGTGTATCAATTGGAATTTCAGAAACCAGCGTTGCGCTGGGGACATCCTCGACATCTAATCCGCCGGCCCTCTTCGACCTCGTTGTTCTCCAAACAGTGCCTGCAGCACTAGGGGTTCTTACTTCGTTTAACCATCTCGGAACCCTCGCCGCAAAATCGCCGCCGCGCCGCCCGTGTCCGCCCGTCGCCGTCGCCGCCATCCCCGCCCGTCGCAGCCCGTCGCCGTCGCCGCCCGTCGCCGCCATCCCCGCCCGTCGCCACCCCCCGTCGCCGCCCGTCGCCGTCGCCGCCCGTCGCCGCCATCCCCGCCCGTCGCCGCCCCCCGTCGCCGCCCGTCGCCGTCGCCGCATCGCATACTTTGCACCGCATATATTGCATGACACAGGTTGCATCGCATACGTTGCACCGCATATATTGAATTACATAGGTTGTATCGCATACATTGCACCACATTGGTAGCACCGCATTGGTTGCATCACATAGGTTGCATCATCCCATATATCGCACCACATTGACTGCACTGCATAAATTGCATCACATAGGTTGCATCGCATACATTGCGCCACATAGATTGCACCGCATAGATTGCAAAAACCTACTGTTTGGGGCCCGCGCTGGCTAACAATCATCAAATAAATAATCCGCCCGCCCTCTTCGAACTTGGCACCCGGGACAAATTTACCTACTAAAAGAGAACCCTGGGCCTCTGTCCTTATCCGGGAAAAATACGACTTGCTCATGAGGGAATCGACGGGGCCGAAGCGAAACTTTTCTAACGGCTTCGTTGATTCTCAGCGGTTTCCCAGCCTCGGGATGCTTTCAACAGCTGCGCCTCGCCAGCCACGCTCCAAGGGTGCCTGGATCGTCCCGAAATCGGCCGCCCGAGAGCCGAGCTGGGACCCGAAAAAACCGTGCGGCAACGCGAGGGGGGGCCAGCTCACGGACACGGGCCAGCGCAAGGAGGGGAGATAGAGACCTCCCAGATGGGTCGGTGATCCTCAGACTGTGTGCTGGCGCCAACGTGTGTTTGTCCATCGAGGCCCTTCGATACGACGCAGGCGATGTAATGCCCTACTGGTTGGGCTAAACGGGATAAGCACACATTGGGCTAACACACGCCCTGAGGGTCATCGGGTGGGGTCGGGGCTGGGGTCGGAGCGTCGCGCCGTATCGCCGGTGCGTCGGCGGTGCGTCGGCGATGCACCGGCGAGGTCGGCGATGCATTGGCGCCGTGGCCGTGGCGAAAGTCGGGCCCCACGTCGAGCCGCATGCCCTATGCATCGCCGATGCGGCGCGATCCTCTGGCCCCAGCTGCTCCGACCTCGCCCGGGAGGCCCATGAGGAGGGGGTCGGCTCCACGTTGCCCCCACACCAGGGTCGGCTGGCCCCCGGCGGGGCTGGCCCCCGAACGCTCGACGATCCTTGGCGCCCCTGCAGCCTCGAGAGATCCTTCCGGAGTCCTCCAGGGAGCCTCCCGGAAGCCCTGGGGACCTGCAGAAGCCTCGGGGGACCTCCCGGCTCAGGGGCCCAGCATTTGCACGCCCGAGCTGGGCACGACGCCAAACAGCAAATGATGCCCAAGACCGACAGAGCCCGCTGTTTGGCAGGCGGTGTTTGTGTCAAGCAGGCCACAGCCACGGCGACATAGATAATGAATCCTGCTCAAACTGAACAGGAACTGCTGTCGGTCTTCTTCAACTTTGCTTCCGTACGGGAAGACCTAACACAGAAGAACATCCTTCAAGAACACGAGACCCTCCGCCGGCTAAACTGAAGAACGTTCGAGGGTGCCCTCCCCCAAGATGCACAAGAACATCTCATCGACACGAAGAATCTTAAGGCACCCTCCCCGAACCGACCTCGATCTTCTGCCTGATTCTGACCGTAACAATTTCAATCCACCAGATGCCAAACCTCTGGCGTCACGGACAAAAATACAGCTCCCGGTTTCTCCACGGGATGGGCGTCCAGAGGCCCGATTCGGTACTCGGGGGGGCGTTACGTTACGGGGAAGGAGGGGAGAGGGGGAGCAGAACGCGCGATTTGGCCCAGAGGGTAAACAAAAACACTCCAGGGGCCATGCGCCGGTAAGTTGAGGAGGGCGGAGGTCTGGACAGGAGAGAGGAGAGATCGAGGATCGAGGCTTCCCGTGGGCATTTGGGCCCAAGGCTTCTGGGGGCGGGAGCCCGCCCTGTCTTCATGCCTTGCTCCATCCTCTCACCAGCACTGTCGGGGAGGTCTTAGAGAGGGGGGTCAAGCCAGAAGGTAGGTTGGAGGAATGGAGGGAGCGGGGAAGGGGGGGGGGACGGTGGGGAGGATGATGCTGCGACAACAGCTACGCAGTGGCACCTGGAAGCCCTTCCAATATTTCTTCCTTCTTTCGCACATCTCGATGTCATAATACCACCAGCCCTTTGGGCGTGAGTGGTTTAGAGAGCCCGCTCTGTTCTCAACCCCCTTCTTCCCCTTCGGGGAGGGGTTTACCCCTCCCCCTCCCCCCTCCCCCTGGGCCTGGAGAGGGCGTCTCGCGGGTCGTTGGAGGGGTCTTTTTCGACTCCTGGGAGGGCTAAAATTCGACACCCCTCACGAGGATTCTGGCCCCGACGGGGGGGGGGGAGAAAAGTGCTCGCCCCATCTGTGATCGATCGCCCGACAGATGGCCCCAAGATTCCTCCCAGACCCCTCCCAAAGAGTCCCAAGAGGCCCCAAGAGGCCTCCAAGAGGCCCCCAAGATGCCCCCAAGAGGCGCCCAAGAGGCCCCAAGAGGCTCCCCCGAGGCACCCAAGACGCTCCTGGAAGCCCCTGGAGCCGCCAAGAGGCCCCCAAGACGCCCCAAACGGCCTCCAAGAGGCTCCCAAGAGGCCCGAAGAGGCTCCCCCAAGGCACCCAAGACGCTCCTAGAAGCCCCTGGGGCCGCCAAGAGGCCCCGAAGACGCCCCAAAAGGCCTCCAAGAGGCTCCCAAAACGACTCACACCACGACGAGGGCCCCGAACGACTCACACCACGAGGAGCCCGAACGAGTCACACCAGGAGGAGGGGCCCGAACGACTCACACGACGACGAGGGGCCCGAACAACTCACACCACGAGAAGCCCGAACGACTCACACCAGGACGAAGAGCCCGAACGACTCACATCACGAAGAGCCCGAACGATTCACACCAGGAAGAAGGGCCCGAACGACTCACACCAGGACAAGAAACCCCAAACGACTCAAACCACGAGGGGCGCTTTCTCTCCCTCCTCCTCCGCCTCGTCCTTCTCCCGCTCCCACCACAAGGAGGATGTACAAGGAGGCGGGAGGAAGAAGGAACAGGGGAGATATGCGGGGGCAGGCGGAAACACGCCTGAAAAACACGACTGTCGGCATGCTTCGCAAGAATTGCTGTTTTGAGATGGGCTGGTCGGGATACGCGAAGCGTAAATAATTTTAATAATCCTCATCATCATCCTCGTCATTCGATTGCCATCATCACGGTCATCATGCCCATCCACTTCTTACTCCTCATCCTCATCATCACGCCGATCCGCCCTTCTATGTGTGACATATGTATCCCCATCCTCTTCCTCCCCATCATCACCGCGTCATAACCATCATCACCAACAACATCGTCATCAACAAAAGTGCCCCTCGCAACATCCCTCACCCTTCTGTCTTTCCGTCCTACACCATTCCCCTGTTGGACCCCTGTTGATATTCAGATTAGCCCCTATTCGTCAAGCTGCCTGTCCTCATGTCTTTCTCCTTATCCTCCACATGATCCTCCTCCTTTTCCAGCTCATGCCCCAACGCCTCCTCCTCCTCCTCCTCCTCCTCCTGCTCGTCCTCAAACTCCTCCTCCTCCTCATCCTCCTCCTCCTTGTCCTTGTCCTGCTCCTCCTCCTCCTCCTCCAACTCCTCCTCCACCTCCTCCTCCCCATCACCATCACCATCACCATCACCAGCATCATCATCATCATCATCAGCAGCATCATCATCACCAGCATCTTAATGCTGCCCACCCAACTTGTTCTTCATGCTCCTGATCCTGTTCCTCCTCTTCATCCTCCTTGTCCTTCCCTGGTTCCTCCTCAACATTCTGCTGCTCCTCCTCCTCCTCCTCATCGTCATTCTCATTCACATGCTCATCGTCATCCTCATGCGACACCTGATCATCATCGTCATCATCGCCATCACAATCATGATCATCAACATCATCAGCAGCAGCAGCAGCAGCATCAGCATCATCACCACCACCAGAATCCTCAGCATCATCGTCATCAACATCATCATCATCATCATCATCATCATCATCATCGTCGTCGTCGTCGTCGTCGTCGTCGTCGTCGTCGTCGTCACCATCATCATCATGTTTATCGCCATCAACACCATCGTCTGCATCAACATCACCATCGCCTTCAACCACCGATGCACAACCACCACCAACATCGTCAACACCACCAGTGTCGTATTATCATCGTCATCATCATCAGCAGCATCATCATCACCAGCATCATCATCATCACCAGCATCATCATCATCAGTATCATCATCACGAGAATCAGTAGCATTATCATCAACATCATCAGCATCACCATCAACATCAGCATCCTCATCATACTCGCCACCGTCGACTTCATCGACCTCAAACTAATGATTACAATTATCAGCATCATCGTCGTGACAGGTTGTCGTCGTCAAAGTTCTTATTGTCACCATCATCGCCATCACCACCAACACAACCATCCTCACCATCGCCATCATCAGCATCATCAGCGTCAGCAGCAGCATCACCATCATGATCATCAGCATCACCATCATCATCATCATCATAATCGCCATCATCATCACCATCTTCAGAATCATCATCATCAGCAGCAACATCATCACCACCGTCATCATTCTTATTATACTTTTTATCATTTCTATTTATCATCATAGCTATGCGTATCTTCACTATTATCAATATTCTCATCGCCGCCGTCATAACCTGCATCATCATCGTTATCATCATCATCATCGTCATCATCATCATCAGCAGCATCAGCATCAACATCATCGAGACCAATGCCTTAACCAACAACATCCTCATGTTCCTCATGTCCCTGCTACTTATGTGTCCCCCTCCCGCCCCTCCCCATACCTTCCCCTCTCATCCTCACCCTTCTCCGATATTTTCCTATGTGAGGCAAGTTTCACTAACGGCCGTTCCTCACCCCTGTCTTCTCCTCGTCCTCCTCTTTTCCCTCCTCTTCTTCCTCCTCCCCTCCCCCGCCTCCTCCTCATCATCATCACCCTCATCCTCATCCCCCTCCTTTTCCACCTCCTGCGCCTCCTCCTCCTCCACAGCACCATCATCATCATCATTATCATCATCACCATCCACCTCCTCAACCGCCTCGCTGGCTCTAGATCAGTTCGGGTGTCACCCCATTCACATGCAGGATGTGTTTCCTCCTCCTCCTCCTCCTCCTCCCCCTCCTCCTCCTCCTCCTCCTCAGACGTTCGACGTCGCGACTCGTAACGTATCCCCCCAGAGATAGATCACCTGCACCCTTTCCAAGAGGACTACCCCCGTCCAGAATCATCAGTTGCCGGCGCCAGGGCCCAGCAAGGGTCCCCAGGTACCGAAAGTGGCCACACCCTCCCGTCGCGACTCTGTCATGGCGCGAGGTCCGCGCGCTTCTTGGAGTTCCGCGCGGGTTTCTTGGATCTGCGCTTGACGCCCTTCCCTGGCGCGCGCAGCGTGCTAATGGCGGCGCTGGAGGCGTCGCCAAAGGGGCCTGGTGCAGATCCAAGAACCGGATCGAACCTTCGAAACAAATCTTCTTATACCACTTGTTCTTCTTCGACCCCTTCTACCGGGATCCGTAGGATGAATACGATCGAAGGCTAGGCTTCTTCTATGAGTAAAGCATCAGCGTCGGTAGGTGAGATAACGGGCGAACCAGCAGAATGGAAAGATGTCCGGGCCTAACTAAGCTTAGTGGGGGAGGCCACGGCTTCTGCCCTTGGGCACACACACAGAAACACTTTTTGCGTCGGTGGCTAGGCAGAGCGACTGATCTGGCGATGCAGCACTCGTGGTGCGCACAGACCGCGAAAGAAGCCGCGGTGCGCGTGGGAGGCGAGGAAGCCCGGCGCGGGCGAGGGAGAGGACGCCTGGCCCGCTCAGCGCAGGGCCGAGCCGCGGCGGGGCAGGCGCCGGGGCGGGGGGCCAGCGGCGGCGGCGAGGCAGCAGCTGGGGGGGGCGGCAGCTGGAAGGCGGCCGGGCACAGCCCGGCGGGGGGGTGGCAGGTCCAGCGCAAGCAGGAGGCGGGCAGCACAGCGAAGCGGCCAGGGTGCCGAGATCCGAGTGACCTCCAGGCAACCGAGGGCGGCAGCCAGTGCGGACCACCTCAGGTGAGGGGCCAGGGGCACTGGGGAAGGAGTCCCAGCAGGGCGGAGCGGGGGAACCGAGGGCTGGCCAAGGTGCCGAGATCCGCAGACTCGGGAGCGGCCAAGAGGGGAGTGTCCAAGAGGGGGGGGTGCAAATCATGACCGGCGGCATGTGCGCGGCCCAGCGGGGGGGCCAGGGACGTAATGGAAAAAGAAGAGGCGCCATAAAATCTGGGGAAATATCATGGCCCCCGCCATGGTATCCACCCCCCCCCTAGTCATCACCCCCCTCTTTGCCGCCCCCGAGACCTGCGAGGCGACCCTGGAGGACCCGGCCCGGGACAGCCCCAAGACGAGGGTCGGCAGCGCACAAGGGAGGTAGAGCGAGCAGCAGGGGGCGGAGCCCGCCGACCGGCGACGCCGGTTAGGCAAGCACGCCGGAGCCGGCCTGAAAACCAGGGAGAGAGGGGCGGCGAGTGCAGAGGCCGAGGCTGGCCTGCCGAGAGCGCACACACACACACACACACACACACACTCACACACACACACACTTACACACACACACACACACTTACACACACACACACTTACACACTTACACACTTACACACTTACACACTTACACACTTACACACACACACACACTACCTGCATTGGAATTGCGAGACACATACGCACACAGGGACAGGAGGAGGTCAGAGGCAGAGCAAGCATGAGCGCCCCCCCTGGCGGGACTCGCCTCGGGCCCGGCACGGGGCTCGGCCGCCAGGTCGGCGATTAGCCGATGGAGCTGTTGCGTCGCCTCGGCGGGCGGGGCAAACGCGTGGGCGGCTCCACGACGGGCGGGCGCCGTGAGGACGTCGGCGCTGGTTTCTGACTGGCGCCCCCTGGCATCGTGAGGGAAAAGCCGTCAGCATCGAATCGGTGCATCGGATCGAATCGACATGTGCTTCGGGCACCAGCGCAGAATCGAGATCGAATCGGATCGGCTGCTCCACGGTGCATAACAACGCCAAACGAACATTGGGCCGCATCCGATCGTCGGAAGATTGGAATCGAATCGGATCGGGCCGGTCGGAATCGACAACGAATCACATCCATCGGAAAGACATGGATCCAGAAAGATCGCGACGCACGTTTTCTGACGTTTCCGGCGTCTGGGGGCTATCCCCGAGAACCGGGACCGTGAATACAGGGCTCAGGGTAAAACAACGGTCCTTAGGAGGGGGTCTGGGGACATCGCGCGGATCGTTCAACATTGAGCGATCGCGGCTTTCCTGCAGAGCTGATCGTTCTGTTCATTGGCCCGTTCTTGGCAAGTGGCGGCGCTCAGCCCTGAGCGCTCACGCTGGGGTCGCCGCCGCTCCGTCGCGGCGCGAGCCTGCCAGCCCGACTTTCGCAGGCCAGGCGTACCTGGTTTCCGTACGTACCCACTTCGGGCCTGCCGCTGGGATTACCACGAGTACCACCATACCATGACAGCGGTTTTCCTTTTCAGCTGTAACTTTCGACCTGAACTGCGGGGCCCGAACAAGGCACTGCGCCCGCGAGCGCAATATGAATCGATTTCACGGAGATGTCCCAACGCAGTCAGCGCCCCGCGCACCCCCTCTTATCATCGTAGCAAATTGACTGGTGCGCTGGATCGCGGGATTCTGAAAACGTCCCATTTGAAAATGTTACATTCTCAAAGGGGGTACCGCAAAATGCCGACGTGCAAACCAATGGTTCACAAAATCCCACGCAAATTCCCGAGCCCTGCATCACGTCGTCTCGAAGTCTTCGTAGCAACGACGAGGGCCCGCGATGGACACTGTCACCACCACCACCACCACCACCACCACCATCATCATCATCATCATCATCATCATCATCATCATCATCATCATCATCATCATCATCATCATCATCATTATCATCATCATCATCATCATCATCATCATCATCATCATCATCATCATCATCATCATCATCATCGTCATCCTCATCCTCATCCTCATCCTCATCCTCATCATCAGAATCACCATCAGTATATCATAAACATCAGCATCAACATCCTCGTGATCATCATCATCATCATCACCATGATCATCATCATCATCCCCATATTGACCATCATATTTGTCGGTCCGTTGCGGTACACTCTGGCGCAAGTGCACCCGGCCGCCACTGCGCTTTCTTTGCTCGCAAAGCCAGTGTCTGCGCTTTGCTAGACGAAGCGGGCCCTCGTCTCCCTCCTGCGCATGGTGAAGGCGGCGTGCGCGTGCGCCGTGGATTTGCGCCGGGCGAGCCAAGAAATCTGTAGTACTTCTGGGGGCTCACGCCTGGTGGATGTTGAATCCAGACCTTCAGAGCCTGAGCGAAGCCTCCACGTTGGCCGATGCTCCTCAGCGACAACAAAGGCCCCTTTCGCCACCTGCAACATGGGCCTGTAAATTCAAAGCCGGAATCGGAAAGCGGCGCTAAACCTGGAACGTCCACGCTGAGGTCGCCGTCGTCGCCGCCGCAGCCTCGACGCGGCGCGAGCCTACCGCACCCACCTTCTCGCACCAGGCGTACCCCCATTTGTCGTACCCACTGCAGACCTGCCAAAGCGACGGCGACGACGACTACCACTACTACTACTACTACTACTACTACGACTACTACTACTACTACTACTACTACTACTACTACGACTACGACTACTACTACTACTACTACTACTACTACTACTACTACTACTACTACTACGACTACTACTACTACTACGACTACTACGACTACTACTACTACTACTACGACGACTACTACTACTACTACTACTACTACTACTACTACTACTACGACTACTACTACTACTACTACTACTACTACTACTACTACTACTACTACTACTACGCGACTACGACTACTACGACTACTACGACAACTACGACTACTACTACTGCTTACTACTACTACTACTGCTACTACTACTACTATACTACTTACTACTACTAATACTACTACTACTACTTAACTACTACTACTACTACTACTACTACTACTACTAGTACTACTAGTACTACTACTACTACTACTACTACTACTACTACTACCACTACTACCACTTCTACCACTACTACCACTCCTCCTACTCGTACTACTACTACTACTACTACTACTACTACTACTACTACTGCTGCTACTGCTGCTACTACTACTACTACTACTACGACTACTACGACTACTACGACTACTACGATTACTACGACTACTACGACTACTACGACTAGGACTACTACTATTTACTACGACTGCTACGACTACTACGACTACAACGGCTACTACGACTTCTACGACTACTACGACTACTACGACTATTACGACTACTACGACTACTACTACTTCTTCTTCTTCTACTACTACTACTACTACAACTACTATTACTACTACTACTACTACTACTACTACTACTACTACTACCACCACTACCACTACCACTACCACTACCACTACCACTACCACTACGACTACTACGACTACTACGACTACTACGACTACTACGACTACTACGACTACTACGACTACTACGACTACTACGACTACGACTACGACTACGACTACAACTACGACAGCGACGACTACTACTAGTTGAGCGATGATGAAGCGAACGCGACGCCAAGAGGGAAACTCCACGCCCCCTGGCTGTCCTAGCCCACGACGCGACGGGGGTCAAGGCCCGCTGGGTGTGCGTCCAAGAAAGGCGCCGATCCAACAAGACCACACCGTCACGCACGCACAGCCTCTAAACGGGTGTGGCAGGGCTCAATCGGCGATGCATCACCGATAGATCGGCGACTGCCCTGCCACCCCCGACTAGCGCACTCTGCACACGCATCAACATAGTCTCGCGGGCCCGTGCGCCCCTCTACGCGCACAACCACAGCGCACCTGGTCCCTCGCTCCACCAAGTGATCGCGAGGCGGGGGCCGGGTAAGCGGCGTAATGTCGATGAGGGCGGCCTTCTCAACACTGAATGCACATCCCACAAGGATGGATCAGACAGTATTTTAGCCGCTCGCGCTACCCAGGCCGCAGGTAAGACAGGTCTGCAAGCAGGCTGGTGTGGCAATTGGCCCCACAAGACGTGCATGCGCACTCCTCTGCTTCAGCAACCTGCAAGCCTGACGGGGGTTCCTGGGTTTTGATCTCTTCTTGAGCCTGCTACACTCAGAAAAGTCTGAAGCACAGGAGCGAAACTACGAATTGCGGCCATCAGGAGGTGACATACTTCGCCCTCCTGTAGGCAAACGCAAAATGCGACCAGCACAGGAGCAGCCAGCTACTTCTCAGCCAACGGCGCGCGCACGTGGCGCAAGGCAACCATAACATGGCGCCCCGCCAGACTATTAGAAATCTGCTCGATCGCTGCCACCTTCGCTTTCAGAGCCTTGGGGGCATCAGTCGGCGCCCCGGCGACCAAAGCCCGCGCTCGCGTGGCCATGCCCTCATCCAACGTCTGGCGCGGCCTGTTCGCCGCACCAGCCTGCGGAAGGGCGGCCTCGTCCTTCGGCGGCTTGGCCTTCCTCTGCTTCTTGCCAGGGGTCAACTTATCCCCATCCGTGCCCGCCGACCCAGCTGAGTCGCCCGCAGGAGCATCCAGCTTGGCTGCCACCGCGGAAAACGCCGCACCAGTCGAAGCCGCCGCTTGCAGCCCGGGGGCGCCCTGCGCGGGGTCCACCAACCGGCGCTGCTTCTTGCCACCCGAACCAGCCTCGCCTTCGACAGACGCCTCGAGTTTACGTAGACGCTGCCGAGCCTTGCGGGAAGTCTGCGCGTGGAGGCCTCTACCGCTCGCCTCGCCTTCCTCTACTGCTTCCTCTCGGCAGTCCGCCCAGCGCGAGTCCGGGAGGCCTCGGCAGCCAGCTCCTATGCAGAGTCGCCCGCGCCCGACGCCAACGCCTTAGCCTGGCGCTTCTTGGCGTCGGCACCTCGCGCGCGCTTCGCCGGAGGCCCGCTCGCATCCGAGAATCGGAGCGAGAAGGCGCGCTCCAACGAGAAACCCTGCGGAGGAGGAACTGCCACCTCGACGTCGTCTCTGCCCGGGCCGCTAGGATCTGCGCTATCAAGGCCAGAGAGCGTGGCGGAGACGCGTGACTTCAACGAAGATTTCACCGCCTTCTCGAGCTGC
This sequence comes from Prorocentrum cordatum, assembly GCA_963575745.1. Taxonomy (NCBI): domain Eukaryota; class Dinophyceae; order Prorocentrales; family Prorocentraceae; genus Prorocentrum; species Prorocentrum cordatum. Next base: position 243,661 of record CAUYUJ010006847.1, read on the forward strand.
ATGGCCGAGGTAGGTCGCGGCCCCATGCGGCCAGGGGCCAGCGAATCGTCTGCCGTCAGCTAGTCATCGAGTTGCACGGCTACTTCAGCAGGGTGCGACTTGCCCACTAGCCCGCCCCAGCCCACGAGCGAACTCGCCTCCATCAGAGCTCGGGGGCCCGCCGCGAACAAACGTTGGCACCGAGGCCGCCAGAGACTGGCCCAAGCGAGGTGCCGCTAAGGAGTCCGCGCGATAGACATCCGGGAACGTGGCATCAGCGAGCAATACCTCAGCTAGGTCCTCGCGGTAAAGAGTCACAAGGCCTGCTAACGAAGGTGCCGTTGCAAACGCCACAGCAGCAGCGCTATTAATGCCCGAGCATGTGCCCTCATCAACCACGAACCCTGCGGCGGACGCAAAGGCAGAAAACAGCGCAGAGACCCGTGCGTGGGACGGTGCCGTTTCCATCCACAGTTTGTGGAGGGCCCCCCTGAGTGCCGGGCGTTCAAGCATGGCCCCCTCTGCCAGAAGCGCAGCGTAGCGCGCGCAGCACATCGCCAGCTGAATTCTCTGCTTCCTTGGTCTTACCTCCGTCCAAAACCACGACAGGGCGACTGCGGGGGGCGACCCCTGCTCGCGCGAGCTTTTCTTCACGAAGCGTGGGGAATAGCACTCGCGTTCCGCCAGCCGCGCGCTTCTCCCCGTGCAACCCCAGCTCCGATACGGGTGGAAAGAGAAGGTAGCAAGGCTCTTGTTTCTTGTTCCGCCGAGCTGTGATTCCCCTCCCCCTTCTTCTTCCTTCGACCCTTCACAGCAGGCAGGACGGGCATAGGTACGCACCGGTGGCCGAGCATGTAGTGAGCCGCAAAGGGGTTAGGCTCCAACTCTGACTCTTTCAACGGCGCTCCGCACTGGTCAAACACGTCCTTCAGGTGTTCGATCTCAGGGCTACCTCCCCCCCACGCGACGATCACGGCTGCTGCAACCCGACTCAGCCAGATGACAGTGGTCGCTAGGCTATGAATCGGGGCGCCTGACGACACGAAGTGCCTGCGGGCGTAGCACT
>CAUYUJ010006847.1:249705-292205 GCA_963575745.1 Prorocentrum cordatum
TCTAGCGTGTGATGTGTTGGGCGTGATGTGTGTCTCTGTGTGTGCATGTAGTTCTGAAGCCCCAGGAGGCCCCAGGAGGCCCCAGGCGGCCTCAGCAGGCCCAGGAGAACTCCAGGAGGCTCCGAGGCGGGGTCTGGGGTACCAGAAGGTCCAGAAAGCCCCAGGAGGCCCCAGGAGGTTCCAGGAGGCCCCCAGGAGGCTCGGAGGAGGGATCTGGGGCTCGATGTTGGGAGGATTTGTCATGCGAAACCGCCATTCTCTGAGAATCTGGGTCAAAATTATTGAAATTACCATGTGTGTTTGAAGGTTTTATGTTAAAATGTTGAAATTCCCATGTGTTTTTGGACCCTGACGTCACGATCTGCGTGAGGGGTGCCACCGATTTTCAGAATTTCGAGGATGTCCCGAGCGAAACGGCCAGAAAAATCGCGGACGACGTGCGCATTAATCGCCTCTGAGCTCTACTCCCTCGGAGAGGTGCGTATGAGAATATACATAGATAGTTGCGTGTGTGTGTGTGTGTGTGCGTGTGTGTGTTTAAGAGGAGATGCGTATGACATGTGTACATACACACATGCATGCTCATGCTTGTATACACGCATCTAAATACAATCTAGATATCATGTGTATGTGTGTGTCTGCCTTGTTTACCACATGTAGGTGGAACGACCCCTAAACTAATGGGAGGAAGGAGAAAGGCACAAGCGAGAGAGCGAGGAAGGGAGGATGAAGCAACAGTGGAGGGCGGCAAGAGGCAGATAGGAGCATTGAGGACGAACAACACACACTTACCAGGAGGGGAAGGATGGAGAAAGACGAGGATTCGCAGGCAGACCCTAACAAGCGGGTCGGGCGGGCGAACCCTACTGGCGAGTCGGGCGGGTGGACCCTCATGTCCAGGTCGGGGGAGCGGGACACTGATGCTATCAGTACACATCGCACCTCTGCAGTTGCTCCAAATCTCGAGATCACGTAGAACACAATAAGTTCTACAAAAGTTATGTTCTTAAAGGCGGCTCCTGGAAGTGAATCGACACCTAGCCTGAATTTCGCTCTCTTTCGCCTTCGGAATGATGTACTCAACCATGTGCTGTCGTCTTACGTGCACTCCACCTCTCGATGCGACCTGAATTTCCCGCTAACTTCTTGAACCTAGATTAAGAAAGCACAGAATTCAACAAGTAGTTCCAGCAGTTCTTTGGATAGCACTACTACTACTCCTACAGAGCTGGAAATGTTGCAGGAAGAAGCGCCATGATTTGAAGTAGGTTAGAAACATCCGGCGCGAGGGCTTCCAAGCACGCGAACGGGCGTACCATCGGCGGTGGACAAGCCTCCCTTCAGTAAACCTCCCCTCAGTGAAAACGGCCTGGGACCGAAACCGACGGACCTGGACCCGCCAAAGTGACGGCCGCGACGCCCTCTCGCGAGCCGAAAACTGCCAATGCACGAATCGACGTGTCAGGGTAGGAGGTCTCGCCCGCGGCCGGGGGCCAGCACAGCGCCGGCTTGCCGCTCCAGGGCGCCCCACGGCGGCCCCCATGGGCGTGAGCAGCGCGCTGGTCCCTTTGGCCCTTCCCTGCCTCCCGCGGCCGCTCCTCTTTCGGAGGAGGAGGAGGAGGAGGAGGAGGAGGAACAGGAGCAGGAGCAGGAGGAGGGGCGGGTCGGGCGAGCGGACCCTCACGGGGGGGGGGTCGGGCGGCGGGCGCACCCTCCGGCGCGGGTCAGGCGGGACGGGGAGGCCGGCGGGCGGGTTCTGAGCAGGCGGACGAACGGGCCCTCACGGGCGGGCCAGGCGGGCGCGGCACGGAAGCTCGATGGTCCGGGATGGTCCAGGATGGTCCTCGCCGAGAAAAGGTGCACACGTCCGAGCGATGCCAGGGGAAGCGAACTTCGCAGATGGTGAAGAGGCCTCGAGAGCACGGTCTCCTGAGTAAGGCGTGAAGAGGTCTCGCGCAAGAGCGCGATGCCTGGACGTCGAGAGCGCCTGGGCAAAGAAGTTCTAGGCGAGAGCGCGATTCCTGAGCAACTTCTAAGGAAGTCTCAGATGAAACACGACTTCGGATAAATCCCACCAGCTCCGTTTTTGGGCTAAGGTGATATAATCATATCTTTCTTTCCTCTTCCAAAGCGCTCTTCCCTTCGGGTTTTTTGAGGGCCGTCTCTTCACTCCTGAGATCCCTACAGAAGTTACCTAAAAGACCCTTTAGGGTCCTTCTCTTCCCCCCCCGTGTAAGTCACCCCCATCACCACCCGCCCGAGAAGACCCAGGGCCTCGTCCCAAGGACCGGGCTTTCGCCGTCGCGGGTCGCTCTGCGCGGACCCCGCTGAGGCGCGCGACCTGCTCGTTTCCATCCTGGCGCCTCTCACGGGCCGCTTCTGGCCCCAGGACCATCCCGAGGAGAACCCCGAGGTGGCGGACCACGAGCGCGGGCGCGCCGCGCCGGGCCCGCGTCAACGCCCTCCTCCTCCCTCTCCTCCTCCTCCTCCTCCTCCTCCTCCTCCTCCTCCTCTTCCTCCTCCTCCTCCTCGTCGTCCTCCACCTCCTCCTCAAACTCGGATGCGGAATGAAAATTACCATGTGACGTACCCAACCCTTTCTATACACGTGGCGGTTATACTCAGGACCACTCAATGCTGACTGGCATTCTGAAGGACCCGCAGCGCGCAAGAAGAGCACCCAACAATGATTTCAGAAGAGCGCAGCAAGAAGAGGAACGGTAAATATACAACATGGAAACACAGGGGCGTTGAAAGAAACGCGCCCAAAAAATGAACACAAAAGGGCGCGGTTCCGCAGATCGCAAGCCCCCCAGGGGGCGGCGAGGTCCCGAGGTGGTCCGCGTATGACGTACCTCCGCTGGGCCTCCCAGGAGCCCACGAAAGTGGCGACAATTGCGCAAATCGCAACCCCCCCAGGGGGCGGCGAGGTCCCGAGGTGGTCCGCGTGGGACGTACCTCTGCTGCGCCTCCCAGGAGCCCACGAGAATGGCGACAGTTGCGAAGATCGCAAGCCCTTCAGGGGGCGGCGAGGTCCCGAGGTGGTCCGCGTGGGACGTACCTCCGCTGCGCCTCCCAGGAGCCCACGAAAGTGGCGACAATTGCGCAAATCGCAAACCCCACAGGGGGCGGCGAGGTCCCGAGGTGGTCCGCGTGGGACGTACCTCTGCTGCGCCTCCCAGGAGCCCACGAGAATGGCGACAGTTGCGAAGATCGCAAGCCCTTCAGGGGGCGGCGAGGTCCCGAGGTGTCCGCGTGAAACCCACCTCCGCTGCGCCTGCCATGAGCCCACGAAAGTGGCGACAATTGCGCAGATCGCAAGCCCCCCAGGGGGCGGCGAGGTCCCGAGGTGGTCCGCGTGGGACCCCCCTGCTAGGCCTCCCAGGAGCCCACGAAAGTGGCAACAGTTGCGCAGATCGCAGACGGCACGAGAGAAGAGGAGAAGGGAACACAGGAAACAGAGAAGGAGGAGGGGAGGAGAGGAGGAGGAGGAGGAGGAGGAGGAGGAGGAGGAGGAGGAGGAGGAGGAGGAGGAGGAGGAGGAGGAGGAGGAGTAGGAGACCACACTGCTCTATTCAAAACGAGTCCCCAACATAGGAGGGTTGGGAAAAACTGCACTCCACGGGAAAAAGGCCAGGAACTCTGCGACCGCGGAAGGAAAAACAAGGGCAAGCGCGATGTGTACGGGGGGATGCGGCCCAGCGGCACCGGGAGGGCAAAGAGAGACGGGGCAAGTGGGCCCTGGAGGAGCAAATCAAGGGCAAATCCGCTCAGGATCGACCCCTGGTGCACAGTTTTCTGTCCCGGGCCGTTTTTGCAATCCTGGGGCCCTAGGAACGGCCCTCAGAGGCCGACAAAGGCAGTTTACCTTCTAGAACACAAAACCTGCTGGCAAGAACCCGTGCTGCCTTAGACCCCCAGCAGTCGGGATCCACTGACCCCGGTCAGCCCAGACCCGGGCCAGTCCGCCCTTGCAGGATCCTGCAGGATCCTAGATCTTTCGGCTCCGGGGAATGTACCGAGCGCCGCGGCCTTCCCAAGCCGGCTCCAAGGCATGGCCCGCGGCCACCCGAGACACCGAAGGAAGGGGGGATCCGGCAGGGGGCTGGCCCCCGCCGCCGACACGCGGGGTGGCGGAGAGGCGCGCCCGCCGTGGTGCCGCGACCCGTGGACGCCCCGGCCCCATCCATCGAGTAAGATATCGACTACAGAATTGATTTTTGGACGCCCCGATGGAGTACGGGAAGAATGTGTACAATGCCAAGAAACAAATGTTGTCCCAAACCAACAGCGGCCGCTGTTGGACAGGCGGCCGTCTGTCTCAAATGGACACAGGCCGCGGCGGCGCGGACAACGAGTCCTGTTCACAATGAACAGGAACTGCTGTTGGGCATCGCACCCAGTCTTTCCGTACCCACTTCGATCGTGCCGACGATTGTCCAGACAATTGAAATGCTCGCTGGATCCGCACAATTGTCCGCATCATCTCCGTAGGTCTACGAACGTTCTACGTAATGCGCTGCAGATCCGACGATGCATCTTCCTTTTGGGGTACGTCAACTCTGCGTACTATCCCCTTCTCGAAGGCAAAGATCGGCCCTGCCGGGCCCACCCCTGGAGCGTGCCCGGACAAGCGCGTCCGGGCAAATAGAGCCGATGTTTTGGGGAACCGCCCGTATATACACTAATCGAGTAAGGGATCGACTACAGAATTGATTTACCCCAAAATCAATATTGTCGAATATTACGGAAAATACTCAGAACTCTCGGTGGATGTACGAAAATTAGACGCATGCGTCGTAGATTCGAGGAAGGAAAAACAATTTCTGAGGTCAAGCAATTCTGTAGTCGATCCCCTACTCGAACTACGGTATCAGGGCCGTGTCCCACGGGGCTTCGCCGAGACGCCACAGGGCAACGTGTAGTGCCCTGGTCTGACCTGGTCAGAAAAAATAAGTACACTGTGCTTGGGCCGCCAGTTGCCACGAAGTACTGGTCGACCGACATGGCATGATATTGTGGACGTGCTTCTGGTTCCGATTTTGATGGCTTGTCGAAATTGGCCCAACCAAAATAGCCCAGGCACCCCCCCTTCTGCCTGCCGCCGCCCTTCCTTAGTTACAGATCCTTCGGTGGCAACTCATGGGAGCATCCCATACGATCTTGTTGGCTCTTGCGAATCGACGCTGGTCGACGCTAAAATGGTGCTAATCGGCGATAAATCGGCGCTGCCACATCATCGAGTAACAGACGCGAATCGACGCTGATGCACCCTAAAAACATAATGACGAGGGCATACAAGGCTCACACGAGTTGCCGCCGGAAGATCCCCAGACCCCTCCCCCAGGGCCACCCAGCTTCGCTTAGGTCGGGCATGTCCCCCTACAGGCGGATTTTGGACGAACATTTTAAGAAGCCAAAGCGTCTTAACAAGGAATCTCAAACTTAGTCAAAGATCGTCCCCCGATCATGTTTTATTATTTTTGGATATTCCTCCTAGCTTCGCGGACCCTCGCGCCGCGGCACGCCTCAACTGCCGACCTCCGCGCCATCCTCCTCCAGCCCAGGCGGCGGCGCGCGAGGCGCGGCTGCCTCTGCGCCCACCCCGAGGGGAAGGGAAGCGCTGGGGGGGTGGGACCGACTCAGGAGGGGGAGGGGACATCGGCTCGAAATCGGCGGCACGCGGCCGACTGATCGGCGATGGGCCTCTACGAATCGGTCCCAGTGAGCGATCGATCGCAGGTGGGGTAACGAGATCTGTGCATGTCCACTGCCGCAGGCCTGACCCACCCTGGGCCCATGAGCGGTGCAAATGCCACCCTGGCCAGGCTAGGAGGGCGTCATACACCGCTCCTGGGCCTAGGGCATGCCAGGCCTGGGACAGTGGATATGTTTTCCGATCCCCCCATGTGGGGAACTGGCTCAGAAGGGGGGCGAGGGGCGGGGGGACCATCGACTCGAAGTAGGCGATGCATCGCCGACAGATCGGCGATGTACCCCCGACAGCTACACCGCACGGTCCCAGGCGGCGTGGGGGAAGCGGACCCCCCTCGGCGATCAGTGGGCGACTGGGGATCGATGCGTCCAGCCTACGTAGCTGTTTTCGGGCCATAACTCGGACCTCAGGCGGCCGTTCGAGAGACGATCTGGACACCCCCGAGACGCCCTCGGCGAGGCGCAGCTGCTGCTCGGCACTCCGAGGCTGGAACGCCGACGGGAACCGACGGTAGGAGCTCGGCCACAAGAAACCTTCCACAAGAAGCCCAACCCTGAGACCCCCGTGACGACCATTGAATTTTGAACGCCACGCTCCCCACAGCAAAGCCATCGAAACCCAAGGCACCCAAGGCAACCTGGCGGCAAGAAGGGTGTTTCTTGGCATGGATTTCCACTGCATTAGACGAAGAGCGCCCGCAGCGCAGCAAACCTCCTGCTGGGGGCCCGCGCCCGAGCCCCCAAGAGACGGGTCGCCCCCTCCCGGCCAATCTCAGCCCCGACGCTGGGAATTGAGAGCGCCGAGAAGAGGACAGTTTGCTCGCCGCGGCGAGGGGGAGGAGGAGAAGGTCCCTGGAGCGGGCCCCGAAGCTTGGCAACGAAGAAGAAAGATGAGGAAGCGGAGGAGGAGGGGAATGAAGACCCCAACACCAAGGGAGCAAACCATGACACAAACATGGCATGGGTTTCCGCTGCAGCTGGCCAGACCTGGCCAGGGCCCCCTCCCGACTGGCTACCTACAAGACCACCCCAACCCAACCCGCAGACCCGAACATTGGGTTGGGGGAGGGGTACGGGCTCCGCATGCCATTCTTCAGCGTTCCCCCCACACACTGGGAATGGAGGGCAAATTGAAGCCTTCGGGTTGTGTTTGGGTGGGTTGGTGGTGGGCGGTGAGAGGTGGGCGGAGGAGGAGGAGGAGGAGGAGGAGGAGGAGGAGGAAACGGAGGAGAAGGAGGAGGAGGAGGAGGAGGGAGAGGGATTCCGAGGAGGTGGTCCTCTCGTTTTCTCGGAGGAGGGCTTTCGAGGAGAGGGGCGTTCGAGGAGGAGGTGGCCCCCGACGCCCGCCGCGCTCCTTCTCCCTCGCGACCAGCTCGGTGCAGGCGGCCCGCGCCTCCGCCTCCCGCTGCAGCCGCTCCGACAGCGCCCGGTGGCTCGCCTGCGCCCCCGCGCGGCGGCCCCCTTCGGGGACCCAAGCCGGCCCAAGAAGACACAAAGATCGCCGAAGGGGTTCCCAGGAGGGGCCAAAGGGGGGCCTTCAGGGGCCTTCAGGGGCCCCCAAGGCGGCCTCCATAGGCGTCAGGCGGGCCAAGAGTTCCAAGGCGGCCCAAGAAGGCCTTAGAGGCCTTCAAGAGGCCAATCAACTTTCGGGAGGCCCAACAGGTCGGGATCGCGGCCCACCCCAACGCTGGCTCCTCGTCGGAATTGCGCTGTTCTCATGCATGGGCACGGTGGCGGAGCTTGCCGCAGGCAGCTGGATGTGTCGGTGTATGTGACTATACAGACACACATACGTACGCACACACACACACATTGACAAGTTTTGAAAGGGAGAGAGGCAGGGATGGAAGAGACGCGGCACAGAGGAGAAGAAGACGAAGAAGAAGATGAAGCCGAACGTGGAGGATGGCACGGAGGAGTAGAAGAGGAGATGAAGCGGGGGGGGAGCGAAGGCAGAGGGGAGGAGAAACGGTGGAGAAGGCAAAGGATAAGAACAGGAGGGGGCAGAGGTGAGGAGGAGAAAGCGGTGAAGAAGGAAGAGCATGAGCAACCCTCTCAGTGGCTGGCAGCCTCGCGTTTTCCAACCTCTGCGGACTGCGAGTCTCGGCAGGGAGACCTGGGTATTGACAAAAGCGGCCAGGCGCAAAAAGCTGCGGCAGGCTGAGACAGGGTCGTATTGTTTCTCCTTTTCCTCCTCCTCCATCTTTTCCTATTCCTCCTCCCTCCTCCTCCTCCTCCTCCTCCTCCTCCTCCTCCTCCTCCACCAACTCCTCCTCCTCCTCTTCCTCCTTCTCCTCCTCCTCCTCCTCCTCCGCCCCACAATAAGCCTTCTCATGATCCATTTCGCGTCCCCTCCCAACCACCACCACAACCAGCACAACCACCACCATCATCACCATCATCATTACCTTCCATCAGCATAATCATCAGCATCATCATCAGCATCATCACCATCACCGTCGACGTCAGAATCCTGATTCGCATCATCGCCACCATCATCATTACAATCACCATCATCAAAATCAGCATCATCATCATACCAATCATCGACATCATCATCCTCATCATCACCGTCATCATCAACACAAACTGTACCATCGTCATCAATCTGTATCAGCATCAGCACCACTACGATCAGTATTACAATCAGCATTCTTATTACCAGTACCACCTCAAACATAATCATCTGCATCAGCATCAGCATGTTCACACGTGTCAGCAGCATTACCATGGTTATCGTTAACATCTTCATCCCATCGGCACCATCATCAGCAACATATCATCAGTGCAACCATCATCGTCAGTATCACCATTACCATCACCAACATCGTTATTATAACCATAATCGTAATCATGATCGTTATCATGATCATAACCATCATTATCATCAGCGAGATCATCACCATCAGCATCAAAACCACCACCACCATCACCATTACGAACACCACCACCATCACCGTTACTATCACCATCACAAGCACCAGCACCATCACCATCCTCATCATCACCATCACCATCACCATCATCACAATAAGCATCATCGCCATCATCATCATCACCGTCGCCATTCGGCCATCAGCATCAGCCACAGCATCAGCATCATAGCCAGCATCATCATCATCATCATCTCATCGTCGTCGTCATCATCGTCATGATCATCATCATCAATACGCGCGCGCGCCAACAAGGGCGACGCCCCGGGTGGTCGAACTCAGCACGCAGCTTGTCACGGCTGCACTCCGGGGCGGTCCCAGCCCCTCCTCCGGGGGCCTATATACCTCGTAGCTTCCTGACCTGGCCCTCCCCGGCAGGGCCCTACACCTGGTTGGTGGTTGGAGGTCGCATCCCTCCTTCCCCCCGCGGGCCGTGGCGTCCTGTGGTGACGTGGCGGCGATGGCGATGAGCGGGGCTGGCGGACTTGTCTTTGGCTGGGTCCTCGAGCTTCGGCCCTCAACTGCAGCTCCTTCTGCCTGTGCCGCTGCCTGCTTTGCGGGCCTCGACCAGGTACGCGACGACGTCCCGCACTCTGTCGTCTACATACTCTTCGGGAGGAAGCCGGCGGAAACCGAGAAGAAGGGAGACGGTCCCTGTTTGGCGGGCACGACCTGAACGACCCCTACCGTGACCAGCACCTTCTGTGACGTCACTCTCACCTTCCAGGATCCTTTGCCGGCGCATGCGCACGTCTTGGGGTGAGACGAGGGTGGCATCATAGAACGGAATGGTTCGCTAGGGGTCGTTCAGGCCGCCCCTGAGTGTAGGAACAACAGGAGCTACGCTCAAGTCGGGCGTGTCCCCCTACAAGGAGATTTTTGGCGGAAAATCGAAAATACACAGAAAATGCCCCCCAATATTCAAAAATAGTACGGAAATCGTCCCCGGACTATTTTTTACTATTTTTGAATATCCCCCCCTGTAGAGGGACAGGCCCGACTTAAAGCTACGCCCAGCCCGCGCTGCTGGACGCTTAGGGGGCGGGTGAACCTACAGGCACGCATCCTGCGTGGGCGAACCACGGCAGCCGCTGCCCCGCTCGCCCCCCCGCGGGCGGGTGCACCACGGCGGCAAGGAGGGGAGAGCAGGGCATTCCTCGTCGCCACGGCTGGACTTGCCTCAAAATCTGGGTTGGCGGTCGATGTGGCTGACCTGTTGCCCTTGCCTGTTGCCGAGCATCCCCCAGAAGACTTCGGGGTCTCGTTCAATCGCCAATGCGTCGGCGGTAAACCCGCAGAGCCATGGCCGCTGGATGGCAGTTGTGATGTCCGCGCTGTCCATCATGAAGCGGGGCCATCATCACCATCACCATCACCATCACCATCACCATCACCATCACCATCACCATCACCATCACCATCACCATCATAATCACCATCATAATCATCATCATCATCATCATCATCATCATCATCATCATCATCATCATCATCATCATCATCATCCTCATCATCATCATCATCATCATCATCATCACCATCACCATCACCATCACAATCACCATCACCATCATCATCACCAACATCATCATCATGCTCATCGTCACCATCATCGCCATCATCACCATCGTCGTCATCAACATCATAATCATAATCATAATCACCATCATCGTCATCATCCTTCATAATCATCATCATCGTCATCGTCATCATCATCATCATCGTCGTCATTAGCATGATCAGCATCATGATCATCATGATCATCACGATCATCGTCAGCATCATCAGCATCATCATCGTAATCATCATCAGCATCATCATCGGACATCAGCATCACCGTCTTCATCAGCATCATCGAATTCATCATCAACATCCTCAACATCATCCGTATCCTGATCCTCATCCACATCTCCATTCTTACCCTCATCCTCATCATCCTCACCTTCATCCTCATCCTCTTCCTCATCATCGTCAGCATGATCACCAGCGGCATCATGACCAGCAGCATCACCAGCACTACCACTACCACTACCACCACCATCACCAGCTCCAATACCATCACAATCACCATCACCACCACAGTCACCATCATCGTCATCATCATCATTGTCCTCATCCTCATCAGCATCAACATCATCATCAGAATTCCGCCACCTCCTCCGCCACCTTCTCTTCTCCCCCATTTCCCCTCCCATTCCTATCAGCGTCCGCTCTTAATCCATTCATCCTCCAACATCCGCCTGCATCCTCATCATCAACAACTCCATCGGAATCCCACCAGCCCTCTGGGCGTCGGTGGTTTAGAGCGTTTCCTCTTCCACCCCTCCTTCTTCCCCTTCGGGGAGGGGATTACCCCTCCCCCTACCCCCTCCCCACTGACCTGGACAAGGGGGGCCGCGGGTAGTTGGAGCGTCCAAGACGGCCCAACACGGCTCCAAGAGGGCCTCAGGGAGCTCACGATGACCTCCAAGATGGCTCAAGATAGCGCAAGATGCCTCAAGATGGTCCCCATGATGTTCCAAGACGCTCCAAGAACTCCCCAAGACGGTTCCAAGTGCCCACAAGAGCATCAGTAGGATGCATCCAAGAGGCCAAAATGCTTCAAAACCCTAGGGACCATCAATGTGTTTGGTGTTCTCACTTTTTCGCTTGCGATGCACATCCGACGCGTCAAGATGGCTCCAAGATGGCTCAAGATAGCTCCAAGAGGGGCCCAAGAGAGCCTCAGGATGGCTCCAAGAGCGGCCACGAGCGCTCCAAGAGCGATCCAAGAGGGGTCCAGGAAGCGATTTTTGGAGCTCCTGGGGGGGGGGGGGCTGTAATTAGGGAACCCCACTTCCTTGGCCGATGTCCTCCAAACTTGCCCCAAGAGCGCCCCAGCAAGGCCTTCAAGGGCGCCCAGACGGGTCCAAGAGGAGCCCAAGCCTCCCATTTTGGCCTTCTGAGGGGGCAAAGATGGCCCCAAGAAGCGCCCAGGAGGCCCCCAAAGGCCCCAAGATGGCCCCAAGAGGCCCCAAGAGGCCCCCAGGAGGCCCCAAAGAGGATCCCGAATGGCCCACAGAGGCCCCCCCCGAGGCACCCAAGACGCCGAAAAGCCCCTCAGGACGACCCTCTACTCGCCTGGGCGTCGTTTCTGGACGGGCTGGTGGGGATACGCGAAGCGTCTAGAATTGTCAGCAGCAGTAGCAGCAGCAGAGCCAACATCATCATCACCACAACCATCACCATCATCATCACCGCAATCGTCATCAGCACCATCATCACCACCCCCAATCATCATCACCATCATCATCAGCAGCACCAGCGTAAGCATCAGCATCATCGCAACCACCATGATCATCACCATAAGGATTCTAATGAAAATCCTCATCCTCGACATCCTCATCAGCATCATCAGCAGCAGCATCATCAGCAGCAGCATCATCCGCATCATCATCATCGTCGTCGTCATCATGATCAGGATCATGATCACGATGATGATGCTGATGATGATCATCATCATCATCATCACCATCATCAATAGCAACATCATCGTTCTAATCACTGGTCCCACAAACCCCGCCTCGATCCTCTCTGTCAGCCCTACCCGTGTCCCCCCACATAGCATCCTCCCTCCTCCTTATCATCATCAGGAGCATCATCATCACCAGCACCAACAACATCATCAGCATGGCAATTATCATCATCAGCAGCAGCACCATCACCATCACCACAACCACCCTCACCACCACCATCACAATCGTCATCATACTCATCGTCATCAGCATCATCGTCATCGTCACCACCATCCCATCTGCATCATCATCAGCAGCATGGATATCGTCATTATCAAAATCGTCAATATCGTCATCATCATCATCATCAGCAGCATCACAATCTTCATCACCATGACCACAATCACAATCATCAAGATTATCATGACAATGATCACGATCATGATCATGATCAGGAACATGATCATGATCAGGAACATGATCATGATCATGATCATGATCATCATCATCATCATCATCATCATCATCATCATCATCCTCGCCATCATCCGCATCATCGGCAGCATCATTCGAATCATCAGCATCAGCAGCAGCATCATCATCGTAATCATGATCGTGATCATGATCAGAATCATGATCATGATCATCATCGGCCCCACCAACCCTACCTCGATCCTCCATGCCCGCCCTGCCTGTGCCCCCCCTCCTCATCCTCCTCCTGCCCCTCGTCCTCCTCATCCTCCACCTCATCCTCGGCATCGTCACCACCACAAGCATCATAATCATCATCAGCATCATCATCAGCGTCAGCATCATCAAGGTCATCATCACAATCATCATAATCAACATCACCATCACAATCAGCATCATCAACATTGTCATCACCATCACCACCACCATTATCATCATCATCAGCATCATCATCGTCATCAGCAACATCACCAATAGCAACAACAACACCACCACCATCTTCATCCGCCTCTCACTCTCTTCTCTTTGACGATTCGGAATTGTCGGGCGGGGCCGCGGCCGGGCATGCGCTGCCGCTGCGGGGCTACCCCGTCGGAAACCAGCCGTGGCCACAACAACATGCCAACCCTACTTCCGTCCTTCAAAGGTCATGTTCGCGCCTCCCCTCCTCCCTCTCTTCAGCCCCATTATCCCTCCTGCTCATCATCCTCATCCGCCTCCTCCTCCTCCTGCTCCTCCTCCTCTCCTCTACCCTCCCCTCCCCCTTCTCCCCCGCCTCCTTCGCTCCCTCCTCCCTCCTACCGCCTCCCTCATCCCTCATCTCGCCTTCGTCTTCCTCAACGGCCTCACGGTAAACCCGCAGAGCCGAGCTCGCATGGGGCAGACTGTATTGTAAAATGGTCGCAGACGGCCTTGCAGCGGAGGCTGAACGAGGGAACGCACAATGACCACCAAAGACCTCCAGACGTCGTGGTGGAGAAGCAGACAGATAACCTAATGATTGCGGCGTGTTCCACCGTTGGGCCCCTGGAGCCCATTGTTCGATCCCACGGCCATCGGGACGACACGGGATGGAAACCTGGTGGGGGGGGCGGGGCACGTCGTGAAAGCAACACGACGTCAGAGGTCTAAGAGATGTGCGAAAAAGCAACACGGCCATCGCCAGCATCAGCAACGACATCATCCATCATCATACATTCCTCTCACTAGCATCATGAACAACATCGTCATCATCATCAACATCATCATCTGCATCAGCATCACAACCACCGTGATCAATCATCATCAGCACCACCAACATCGTCGACCCAATCATCATCAGCATCATCATCACCGCCAACAATACACCATCGTCGAAGTCAGCGTCGGTGTCATCATCGTCGTCAACACCAGCATCACCAGCATCATCGTCATCATCAACATCAAGATCATCATCATTATACTAATAATCATCCTCGTCATCATCATAATATTGATCGATATCATCATGATCATCAATGACATCATCGTCACCGTCACCATCATCACCAGCGACACAGTCGTCATCATCATCACCACCATCAGCATTAGCATCCTCATAATCATCATCATCATCGTCATTATCATCGTCATCGTCATCGTCAATATCACCAAGATCATCATCACCAACACCATCACCAACATCAGCATCACCGTCACGCGACTAATTGTGCTCATCCTGCTCCTCCGCATCGTCACCGTCAGCATCAGCATCGCCACCATCGTCATCAGCAGCACCGTCATCATCACCACCACCCTCACAATAATCAGCATCATCATTTTTGCAATCTTCAATATCGACATCATCATCGTCATCAGCCTCAGCATTAGCATCATCGTCATCATCAACATTACCATCAGCATCATCATGAGCATCCGCATCAGCATCAGCACCATCACCATGACCATCGCCATTGCTCACCAATGTCATCGTACTCGTCATCGTCGGCATCATCAGCATCCTCATCATCATCACCATCATCATCATCATCAGCATCACCGTCCTAATCATCATCACCATCACCACCATTAGAACTACTACGCGTGCAGCATCAGCATCAGCAACACCATCAACAACATCATCACCGTCACCATGACCATGGCCATGGCAATCGCAATCGCTCGTCATCGTCATAGTAAGCATCAGCGTAGTCGTCGTGATCACCAGCAGCAACAACGTCAGCAATGGATCAGCATTAGCGTCACCATGTCATCATCACCCGAATCAGCTTGCGACAATTCATATAATCATAAATGACCTCCTCCTCCCTCTCCTCCTCCTCCTCCTCATCATCATCATCACCATCGCCGTCATCGTCATCATTGTTAGCATCATCAGCATCCTCACACTCCCAATCATCATCATCATCAGCATCTTCATCACAATCAGCATTAACATCAGGATCACCATCATCATCACCATCATCATCAATGGCATCATCATCATCATCATCATCATCATCATCATCATCATCATCATCAACAGCCTCATTGTTGTCAGCATCAGCACCAGCATTAAGATCCCCATCGCAATCGCTCATGTTCGTCATCATAATCGTCATCGGCATCGTCATAATCGTATTCATCATGATCAACATTATCATCGACTTCTTCTTCGTCATCGAAACAACAACCTTATCATCACAACGAGCATCATCATTATCATTAGTATTGTTACCAGCAGCCATAGCAAGAGCATCGCATCATCATTGCATCCGCATTTCACCATCACCCCATTCGATCTGCAAGCACTCATAATAAGGATAACCAATATGCTCCTCCCCCTCATCCTCCTCGTCCTCCTCCACATCATCATTACCATCGTCAGCATCGTCATCATAGCCATCATCCTCATCATCATCACATTCGTTATCATCATCAGCCTCATCATCAGCATCAACAACAACATCAACAACATCATGACCATCACCGTGAACATCACCATGACCATCGCAATCGCTGGCCATCATCGGCATCGCCATCCGCTTCTTCACCATCACCATAATCATCACCGTCATCATCTTGATTTGCATCATCATCAGCATCATCATCACCATCACTATCACCATCATTATCACCCTCATCATCAACATCATCATACTCATCATCAACGCCATCATCATTATAGTCATCGTCATCGTAATAGTCAACCGCATCCCGAACAACCACACCCTGTCGCACCCCGAGGCTAGTTTTTAGGGCGGGCCGGGCGTTTCGCCTGAGACTTCCTCACCATTTATGACTCAAGAGCTTCACGGATTGAGGGCGGGTCGTTTGCAAAACGTGGCTCTCGATTTAGCGCGGCGCACATTCGCTCTAAAAAATTGCAGGAGCATCACGGACTGAGGGCAGGTCGTTTTCAAAATGTGGTTCTCGCCTCAGCGCGGCGCACTTTCGTTTCAAAACATTGCAAGAGTTTCACGGATTGAGGGCGTGTGGTTTTCAAAATTTTACTCTCGCCTTAGTGCGGCGCATCTTCGATAAAAGATGCAAGGGTTTCACGGATTGAGGGCGGGTGGTTTTCAAAATGTGGCTCTCGCCGTAGCGCGGCGCACATTCGGTCAAACAAGTTGCAAGAGCGTCACGGATTGAGGGCGGTTCCTTTCCAAAATGTGGCTCTCGCCTTAGCGCGGCACACATTCGTTTTAACATGTGAAAGATTCTCACGGATTCCCATAATCAAAATGTCAGGAATGGTGTTTTGAAAAGATTCTGGATTAGCGGGTGCAACAATTATGTTGATTCGCTGTGTTGAAGTCCCAGGAATGGTGTTCTGGCGCGATTCAGGATTGTCAAGACGCAACAGTCAGGTTGATCCGTGGCGTTGGAATCCCGAGAACAATGTTTTGGTATGCCTCAGGGTCTTCAAATGGTTGCCTTCCAAAGAGATAGTTCCTTCAATGGAACTAAACCGTTGTAGGGGCCTATGAAGAGGAAGCTTGGAGGGAGGGTTTATTCCAACATCGTTGATCACTCTTGGGCTTACACTGGTCCTCCTCCTCCCCCTCCTCCTCCTCCTCCTCCTCGTCCTCCTCCTCCTCCTCCTCCTCCTCCTCCTCCTCCTCCTCCTCCCCCTCCTCCTCCCCCTCATCCGCCCCCTCCCCCTCCTCGACGTCGCCCCGTCGCGGCGAGAGGCCGGTGCACCCTTCCTCAGGCCGGGGGCGCGGGGCGCTCAGACCGACACCGCCGCCCCCGAGGCCTTCCCCGCCCGCGCGGGCCCGGCCACCGCCTGCGAGGGCGAGGCCGGCACCGCGGGCCTGGCACGGAGGGGGGGCGGGCGGACGGGCGCCACCACAGCGAGGCTGTCCCGTCGGAGGGGAGGGGCGCGCAGCGCACGGAGCGCTCAGTAACGACGTGTGCACGAGTCCGGGTTCGTACACACGTCGCACGGAGCGCATCGGCGTCAATTCGTGCTCATGTGCACGAACCCGGCACGGGGGGGGGCGGGGCTGGAGGGGGGGGGGCGGCGGCCGCGGCGGCGGCGGCGGAGAGGGGAGGTGGGAGGGCGGGATGGTGGCGGCGACGGGGAGGGGGAGGAGCGGGGAAGGTGAGCGTTTTCTTGTTCGGACCTCTGCTTAATGCCACTGTTTCAACAATGCGTCCTATGGGGGGGGGGAGTCTCGACCTGCTGGAAACAGGCCTCAAAAACAGCCAAGATCTACTCCAAGGGGGCCGCGCCGATCGGCAAAACAAAACATACAAAAAACGCTCACAAGAGGGACGGGGAGGGGTACACTTCGGTCGGACAAAAACTATGTAAAACACATGCAAGTAGTAAGGCGAGTCAAGTAACTAGATTGGGATCAGGCCCTCCAAGATAATAACAAAACACAGCAAAGCATAGCGATTCTTGAAGTAGTAATGCGCTTGAAGTAAACAGTGAAATCCAACAATACCTACTTTCAACGACCGACGGGTAAAGCAGGGGGGAGGGGCAGGAGGGAAAGTCTGCATTCTTGCCGTTTCGGAGATCTCGCTACTGGCCGGGCTCACGGCCGCTGCAACCCTGCTTTCCGCGGTGCTCTGCGGGCTGAGTACGGTACGGGCGTGTCCGCCCTGCAGCCTGCGCAAGAAAAAACAGGAGGGAGGCGACGGGAGGGCTGACGACGGAGGGGGGTTGACGGAGGGTGGCGGGGGGCAAGAAAAAAAGGGTCTGGCTTGGCTTGGGCTGGCCAGGCGCTCCGGTGGGCTTACTCGGAATCCTCGTTGTCGGACCCCCTTCAAACTCAGAGGAACGACAGGGGCGATTGCAATCCGACCACCGTCATACTGCCTGCAGCGTCGGCGGGGTGCCCTGATCCTGGTCGGCTCGGGGCCCCCCGACCGCGCCCCTCCGAAGCAGCCACCGTGCCGCATTGAGCAGGGACCGACCGTCCAGGCATTCCTATAGGCCTACCACGAGATGTTCGTAGAACCCAGCAATGTTCTAAAACCAAAAGCGATGTTCTTGGAACGTAAGCCCGACGTGTTAAAACAAAATAATGTCAGCCATACATGTTCTGAGAACAATTCGTGGAAACCACAAAAGGTCCTTGGAACATTCTTTGGTGGGACTATGGGCGAGCCAAGACGCTTCGCCACTGCTCGACCGCAGCCGGGCCAACGCGTGGGGCCCGCCAGCCGCCTCCACCACGGTCGCATCGTCCGTGCACTCGCACGGCCCCAACACGAGCGGCGAACACTCGCCATCGCTTGGACGTCCATTCCCTGTGCATTTGTCGACTTCGTGCGTGCATTTTTTCGCGACGCGAACAAAAACGCTCCTCGATGGCCCTTGCCGGCAAAAAATGCGCACGTCCGGGTCATGCCAAGAACATGTCCGTATCGGCGCCTTCGCGGACTGGACTCTGGGGCACGACCCCGCGGATACGCGGTCGCACGGGCACGTTCCGTGCGGGGCATCCGCGGAAAGAAAAACGCCCCGTATCCGCAAGGTCGCGACCTAGGGGCCCGGCCCGTGAGGCCGCGGGTGCGGATATGCTGGCGCCGCGACAAAACACGACGGAACGTGTGAACCGTTTTCGGCGGCCTGTCGGGGTCCTCGCTGGGCCCTGGGATCGTTTAAAAATGCTCAATGCCGAAATCCCGATGTGTGTGTGTGTGTGTTGCACATTTTCGTGTCACTTCTGGCATGGTGTTTGTGAATGCCTTGGTGTGCATCTGTAGTGGCGGCCCACCCTTGGGGTGCTGAAGCCAGCGCCTCGCTCGGGACATCCCCGCAATCTGCGGGAGGAACAGAAGAGCGGCAGAAACGTGAGCAGGACGTCGGCGCGGGTTGCTCGGATCGGCGCTCGACGCCCCTCCCTGGCGCGAGGAGCGCGTCAAGGGCGGCGCCAGGGCTGATGCGGCGACTTCTCCTTCAGGGGACCACGCGAGAGTCCTGCCCCTGCACCCCACGATTCCTCAGGGCGCGGGGAACCCCATTCTCCCCCTCAGAAATGAGGTCGGGCCTGTCCCCCCACAAGCGGGTGTTGGACGAAACCCAAAAGATACGCAACGAACGTTCAAAACTAATCAGCAAAATAACAGAAACATCGTCCCCAAACTGTCTGTTTACTATGTTTGAATACTCCTCGTGTAGAGGGGCATGCCCGACGTAAGGGTAGGGGCAGGGCTCGCATGTGGTCCCCTGTTCTTCGAGTATCGGCACCTTCCCCTCCTCCGAGCGGCCTGTCGCCCGACTGCACGTCCAGCGCCCACGTGGCCCCCACCGCGGCGAAGCACAGCGCGGAGAGCACGCTGCACGACAGGTAAGCCGGCGCCTTCGCGCACAGCGGGGCCGCGAAGGTGAGCGACCTCCGCGGGCCGCCGCTCCCCGCAGCCGCCGCCGCCGTTGGTTGAGAGTCTCGGTTCGGAGCCTGGATCGTCTGAGGATTGTGGGTCGAAGATCGCTGGAGGATCCTTCGAGGATCGCTCGGAGATCGATCGCCGTGGCTCGAGCCGCCGATCGCCGCCGTGGCTCGGCGATCGTTCGAAGATCCTGGCTCTGGTGGCGCTTTGTAACGTGACTGCCTCTGCTCAGCGCCTCCGGAGACCTCGGGGGAAGACCTGCGAAGACCTCCTGGGTCCACTCCTCCTCCTCCTCCTTCTCCTCCTCCTCCTCCTCCTCCCCCTCCCTCCTCCTCCTCCTCCTCCTCCTCCTCCTCCTCCTCCTCCTCCTCCTCTCCTCCTCCTCCTCTCCTCCTCCCTCCTCCTCCTCCTCCCTCCTCCTCCTCCTCCTCCTCCTCCTCCTCCTCCTCCGCCTCCTCCTCCTCCTCCTCCTCCTCCTCCTCCTCCTCCTCCTCCTCCTCCTCCTCCTCCTCCCCATCAAGCATTTGCCCCATGTCAAAAAGATGCGCTTTGACCAGAATCTCGAGGCGAATCCGGCCGTGGCCCGTGAGGACCAGCAAGCGCGAACAAAACTCCAAAAACGCAAACCTCAAAATTCAAACCTCGTCTTTGCCGTCGTCGACGACGGCGACGGCAGCGGCGGCGGCGAGAGCGAAGGCCTCGAAGACACGTTGGCCACCCCGAGGGCGGCCGCGCGGCAGCTGGACGGGAAGCAGTCCACGATGAGGAGGAAGACCGTGCCTGGCTCGCCGAGCGGGGCCAGGGAGAAGGCGAGGCGAGTCGCCTACATGCGTCTGGGAGGGACCAGGACAAATCGAGGATCTCCGAGATCTGGCGATTCTGGAGGATGTATTCCAAAACTACTCCAAAATGGTAAAAAAAATTATTTTTAAAATAGTCCACAGACTATGTTTTGACTATTTTTGAATATTCCCCCTGTAGAGGGACACACCCGACTTAATGATAGATGGGGCCCGAGTTGATGGGATCTGAGGATCGCGCCGAAGCGCCGATGCGTCGCTGATGCACCGGCGATGCCTCGGCGATGCATCGGCGACGCAGCGGCGCCAGCGGCGCGGAGAAAGCCGGGGCCCACGTCGAGTCGCATCGGCGACGCCATCGGCGCTGCGGCGCGATCCTCCGACCCCACGTGCTCTGACCCTACACCAGAAGCCACAACAATGCAGAGGCCTCTTCTGGGAGATTGTGAAGCCTCCTCCTCTTCCTTCTTATCGGTCTCCCTCCTCCTCCTCCTACTCCTCCTCCTCCTCCTCCTCCTCCTCCTCCCTCCTCCCTCCTCCCTCCTCCCTCCTCCCTCCTCCCTCCTCCCTCCTCCCTCCTCCTCCTCCTCCCTCCTCCTTCCTCCCTCCTCCCTCCTCCTCCTCCCTCCTCCTCCTCCTCCTCCTCCTCCTCCTCCTCCTCCTCCTCCTCCTCCTCCTCCTCCTCCTCCTCCTCCTCCTTATAGGCCTCCCCGCCTGGGAGGCCTACAAGGACCCAGGCTCGGAACGGCGCGGAGCGGCGCCCTCCTGCCTCCCTGCCGCGCCTGCTCGCGGGAGCGCGCAAAGGTGGCGCCCTCCGGCGCGCTGCCACGGAATACCCAGCACTGGGTACCAAGGGGTCGAGCCAGTTAGAGTTTCGGGGGTCTGCGTTGTACGTGTTATGTCGGGCGCGTCCCCCTACAGGGGGATTTTCGACGAAAACAAAAAAACGCCCCAAAAATACGCCCAAAAGGTCAAACAATACCCCAAAAATAGTCTAGGGACTCTTTCTGATCCCTTTTTTCGAAGAGTTTAGGATATTTTGCATTTTTCTTCGAGAATCCCCCTGAAGGGGGACACGCCCGACTTTATGTTCGTGCTCCCTCGTTCTGGCTTCGCTCCGCCCTCGCTGCAGAACGAAGCCAAAGCGAAAACGGTCCACGAGATCGCCCGAACACACAGATTGACTCGAGCCCTGCTAGGTACCCGCCTCGGTGGCGCTGAGCAGGAGGGGGGTGACCGATCAGCCAGACCTGGGGGGTTCTGCGGTCCCAATCCCAGGGGCTGGCCCGTTGCATCTCCGATCTCGAGAGAGCGGTATCGAAGCAGATGGGCCCCTTCGGGGGGCAAAGACCACAGCTCCCTCAGTTGCGGCTGGACTGGGAAAGACGGGGAGCATGAGGAAGAACTAATCACAGAATGAACATGAAATTTTGGAGGTCCGCGCGGATGTCTTGGATCCGCGCTGGGTCCCCCTCCCTGGCGCGCGGAACGCGCCAGGGGCGGCGCCAGAGGCGCCGCTGGGGGGGGGGGGGGGGGGGGGGGGGGGCAGCGCAGATCCACGAAGAAATCCGCGCGGAGCGCCACGAGTTTATGTTTACAGCGTTTTTCTTCGGGAGCATGGAGCAGTGCACAAGAGCAAGGCTCGAGTCACCAGACACAAAAGTACCACTACCACCAGCTAGGGGGAGTGGCTGTCCCGCTCTCTCGAGCTGGTGGCACCTCGTTTCAGGCATGCCTCCAGAGAGTTCCCGGAAGGAGGTACCACCAGCTCGAGGGGAGGGAGCGGCTACCCCACTAGCTGGTGGTATTGGTACTTGTGTCTCTCCTGATCGACACTTGTTTCTATTCGTGGGCCCTGGAGGTCTGGACCACATTTCCCCGTGACCGGTTGTTCGTCCTGAGTCGTTTTCTGACGCTCCCGAGGGCGGGCAAGGGGGGCCCCAGGAGGCCGAAAATAGCCAAAACTCTCGCCGCCCAAGCCTGCTTGGAGCGTCGCATCTCTGGATCGCGGCAGGGCCCGGCGCCGACCGACGCCCACGGCGCGCGCTCTTCCCGGGGGGCGGCCGCGCGCTGAAGGCGACGTCGATGTGGAGGCGGCCGACCAGCGCGCAGGCCACGGCCATCCACGAGCCCTGGGCACGGGCGCCCGCCGCAGGAGCGGCCGCTGGCAGGGAGCTGCCTCTGCAGGGGGGGAAAAGGGGCAGGCTCGGCCAGCGTCGGACCGGGAGGAGCCGGCTCGAAGCGGAGGAGGAGGAGGACAGGACAGGACAAGGACAGGACAAGGACAGGACAGGACAGGACAGAAGGAGGACAGGACAAGACAGCACAGGACAAGGACAAGGACAGGACAGGACAAGAACAGGACAGAAGCGAGAGGAGGAGGACAGCACAGGACAGGACATCCGCAGGAGGGGGTCGACGTCAATGCGCCCGCTCGGGCGCAGTGTAGAGCGTATGCGTAATTCCGCTGCGTGAGGGTCATGCAGCAAGGACTCGACAGCCCTTCGACATCTCATCGAGGGAAGGAGAAGGAGGAGGAGGAGGAGGAGGAGGAGGAGGAGGAGGAGGAGGGGAGGGGAGGGGGAGGAGGAGGAGGGGGAGGGGGAGGAGGAGGAGGAGGAGGAGGAGGAGGAGGAGGAGGAGGAGGAGGAGGAGGAGGAGGAGGAGGAGGAGGAGGAAGAGCACCGGATCGGGCCGCACAAGCACGGAGCCGGGATCGCGGGAGGGGCTCGACGTGCATGCACACCAAGTCGCCTGGTCGGCCAGGGGGCACGGTGCATAGACGCCCCAGCCTCCCATCTGGTAGGAAGCTGGAGCGTTGTGGATGCCATGACAATGGACACCCTAACAATCCTGTCATTGCTTTTTCAATTTGTTCAAAGGAAGGAAACTCATATGTCAATGGTGCCAACATGTTTTAAAATTCAATATATATATATATATATATATGTTTAAGACATGTTAAACAATTGTGCTAAACATCTGGAAATTATTTGGCAACGCGCGTCCTCTCCATTGATCGTCCTCCACAATTGGAGCGCCTATGCACCGAGGTCTCTCGGCGGCTCCTCGGCAGACCAAACGACGTGATGTACTCGTCCAGCCCATTCGAGATCGGATCTGGTCGGCTGCGCCAGGGCGCACAGCGACGCCATGCGAGCATCGGGCAACCTCGGATCATCGTCGGGATGCAGTGGGGGCCCATGCCAAGAAACACCCTGCTTGTCTCCAGGGTGTCCTGTGTTTCTTCGGTTTTGATGGTTTTGCTGTGGAAGGCGTGACGTTCCCACACCAAAAACCGATGGACGCCTGGGGTCGAAAGGTTGGGTTTCTCGTGGGAAATTTCTTGTGGACTGGCCTCCACTTTGCCGGAATCGAGTCGGATCGGGCCGGCCAGCGCAGAGATCGAATCGGATCGACTGGATCGCCATGGCCCTGAGACCTCCCGGGGGACCGCGGATCGAACAGAAATCAGCCTGTCGGCGACGGCGGCCGGCGATCCCTGACGGCTGCCATGCACGAGCCCTTCGCGGGGGCCTGTGGGCCTCCTCTGGGGAGGGAGGCCCCCGTCGAAACAGGTCGGTCGGAACGCGCTCCAGGAGAGGTCTGGGGAGTCGCTGCTGAGGGTGGGGCGAGAGCAAGCAGTGCAATCGACTACAGTAGGAACTCGACCGCAGGAAACCTTCCACAAAAAACAAAAACCCAACCCTGAGACGCCAGGACGTCTATCGATGTTTTGTGTGGTAGCGTCACGCTTTCCACGGCAACACCATCGAAGCCCATGAAATCCACGGCACCCTGGAGGCAAGCAGGGTGTTTCTTGGCATGGGCCTCCACTGTATTCCTCGTCCTCTTCAACAAGGCCGTCCCAAGGGGCGGCGTGCGTCCTGCCTGCCTGGAGCAGCGAAGGGCAGCACAACTCGGAGACATCACTGGCGCGGGGCAGAACAACCAGGGACCAGGCCGAAAAGGGGGGGCAAACTCGCCGCGCCTGCTGGACGGCACTCAAGCCGGGCTGCTGGGTGCACCTCTCCGCGGGCCCATCGAGCCCGACGACGGCGACGACGACGGGGACGGGGACGAAGACGAGGACGATGACGACGACAACGACAACGACAAAGACTACGGCGACGGCGACGACGAACACGACGACAGGTCGACGGAGACGGCGGCGGCGTCGACGACATCGACAAGAAAGAACCACACATGGGAACTCTACCCATGCAGGCCAGATTTCTGAAACACCAAAGCGGCTCACAACTCGAAAGATGCCTGCATCTGAATGGACCTCTACAAGGGGCATCCTGTACACGGACCGTCGCTTGAACCCCCAGAGGTAGGGTTCGCAAGTACAGTAGGAGCTCGACCAAAAGAAACCTTCCATTAGAAGCCCAACCTTGAGACCCTAGGACGTCCATTGATTCTGGTGTGGGAAAGTCAGGCTTTCCATAGCAACACCATCGAAACCCAAGAAACCGAGGGCACCCTGGAGGGAACTAGGATGCTTCTTGGCATGATTTTCCCACCGTAGTCGCAGAAACGATTCGTCGTCCCACCGAAATCCGCTCAGAACTGGTCCCCAAACCCATCCTGGGGTCAACCCTGGGCAGCTGCCCACCGTCCATCCCCAGATCGACCTCTGACGGCCCAGCTCCACGGGCCGAGAATGTCCAAATCCCCTGGGACGGCGGCGGCGGGGGCGGCGGCGGGGGCGACGACGACGACGACGACGACGACGACGACGACGACGACGACGACGACGACGACGGCCACTCGGAAGCCGGAGGCGCCCGTCCTGCGGCAGCATCGCGCACAGGAGCAGCGACAAAGCCGTCCCGGAGAAGCCGGCAATCTGCGCGCGGGGGCGACGGCGACGGCGACGGGAACGCCGCCGACGGACGACGACGACGACGACGACGACAACGACGACGACGACAAAGATGACGATGACAACGATGATGACGACGATGACGACGACGACGATTGCGACGATGGCGATTACGACGACGATGACGACGACGGCGATAACGATAAATGAAACGATAACGACGACGATGACGATGACGATGACGATAACAACGACGACGAAGACAATGACGACGACGGTGACGACGGTGACGATGACAACGATGAAGACGATGACAGCGACGGAATCGCACACGGAACCCTAGGCTGTGAGCAGCCCATGGGCAAGTCAAATCAGCACTTGTGTGATGGTCAGCCAACAGACAGATGCCGCAGGCATCTGCACTTCTGGCAGCGCGCGCCCAAGCGAACATCGTACTCCAGAAACTTGCCAAACTTGCCAACGCGCCGCAGGCTTTACGGGTGAGGGGGCGATATTGGGGAGAATGGCGGGGGGGAGGGGGAACGGGGGAGGGCAGGGGGAGGGGGAGGGGAAGGGAAGGGAAACAAATACAAACGATAAGACAAAAAGCTCGGAACACCACTCCGAGAACTGGCCGCTTACGATTTGCGGCGCGCCCCGCTGCTGCTTTCGCATTGAACGAACTGCTGGCTGGTCGGATGGCTCGCCTCGGGGATGACGCCTCTGACCCAGTCCGCCCGTGGACCACCGACCCTCCGCATGCGCGAGCCTCTCGCTGACCTGAAGGACCTGGAAACAAGGGCGACGTCGCGACTGCACACGTATGTCTGGGCGCCGCACAACGAGAAGGCTTCAAACTATAAACACCCCGACGAGCGAGGCACTCTAGAAAAAGCACCGAGGACTGAGGAAGCGCCAGCTATGGTGGTCGGGGAAGCTCTTCCTCCCTTTAGCAAAGTCTCCCCAGGTGGTGTCAACTGCTTCCTGCGAAGATCAATTAAGGCTACTCTCACATCCTGCATCCTGCGGCACAAGCACGCTGGATACACGAGGGAGAACAAATTCGATAACGCGCAAAACAATTCGCAAACACCTCGCTTGGAAGTCGTCGAGTCTCAGTGAACCTGCTTGTGTGAAACATCCAGCCGCAAGGCTGTACTTGAGCGTTGGCATGATGATGAGTGGGATGGATACGCGTAGTCGCCACGATAGTGGCATCGACGAACATCACGCGCCGCCAAGCCGATGCGTCTACTCACTTCAGTTTTCATGCAGCACCGGGAGGTCACAGAGGCGTTAGCTTCTATTCAGAGAAGAGGGATAACGGCTTCGCAAGCACAGTCGTCGAGGGCACCAAAGCGTCGCTGGACGAGGTGCCGCCGAGCATCCAGATGTCCGTCGTGCAGATGGCGCAGGTCCTCGGCTCCTCCGGCGCAGACGAGCAAGTTGCACGCGATCTGCACAGAGCAGCAGGACGCGTGATAGAGGCGGCGGTGCAGGCGCAGGCGGGGCGCCAGGTTGAGCTGGAGAAACAGAAGGCAGCGGCGGCAGCAGCAGCCAGTGGCGCAGGCGGCAACGGGGTCGCGCAGCCAGCGCCGCCGCCGCCACAGCAGCCCCCCAACTTGGGCAGCAAGGTGGCGGGCAGTCGGCAGGTTTGGTACTGCCCGTCCCTGCAGGAGAAGGTGCTGACCAGCCTGAGGTCCTCCCTGTTTCCTCACTATGGGCGTCGCGGTGCCCGAGGGAGAGTCCAAGCTGCGCGAGGCGGCCAGGCGGTGCTGCGACGGCCTGCAGAGCCTCGCCAAGCACCACCACGCGTGACCATCTGAGGGCAAGTTGCTGGTGGTGTCGTGAGTAAGTGATCAGAGTCTTTGTCACGATGATGATAATGCTGAGGATGATGATGACAATGATGATGCTGCTGATGATGATGATGATGATGACAATGATGATGCTGGTGGTGATGATGATGATGATGATGATGATGATGATGATGATGATGAAGATAATGGTGGTGATGCTGATGACGACGATGATGCTGATGATACTGATGATGGTGATGGTGATGGTGATGATGATGATGATGATGATGATTACCATGATGCTGATTGTGCTGAAGATGATGATGATGGTGGTGATGGCAGTGATGATGATGATGGTTGTGGTGATGGTGACGATGGTGATGATGACGACGATGATGATGATGCTGATGATGATAATGGTGCTGATGATGCTGCTGATGGTGATGGTGATGGTGATGGTGATGATGATGATGATAATGGTGATGATGGCGATGTTGATGAGGGCGGTGATGGTGATGGTGAAGATGATGATGACGATGATGATGCTGCTGCTGATGATGACGACAATCACCAGAGAGCAGAATACGGAGGCCGCGGCTCGCCAAGAGCGCAATTCCTGGGCATCACGTCACCAACGTTTTGCCAGGCGTTGAATCTTAAGTCCCAGGCGCAACAGCTTCGGCGCAGTGCCCTGGACTCAACGGCGCAACAGAACGAGGATGATGGGCCGGCGACCTAGGCGTCTGAGGACGTCACCTGCGCGGTGGCGGCAGGTGCAGAGGACTACCACGCGGTCAGAGCGCCTCCCCGCGGGGGCCGGAGTCGGCCGTGCGAGTCTGGCTCCCTCAGGAAGGCTACGACGTGCCAAAGGGCGCACAGTCGGCCAGGACCCGATGGAGAGGCATCGGGGGACATGGGTTCGGCTCGCACGGCTCGCAGTCGCGAAGGGTTCTGCAACCTCGGGGGACATGGAGTCGGCTCGCACTGTCCGCCCCCCCCCCTCTGATGGAATCTCGGGGCCCCAGCCAGGCGATGGAGGTGGTGCTGCTTTAGTTGCTGGAGGTGTGGGGCCAGAAGGCCTGGCGGGGTCTCCGCCAGCGGCCGACGTGCCCCCCAGGTCAAGGGATACGCCACCAACACAAACGTTTCCTCCTACCACAAACTGGTGGCGCTGCTGACGAGCGAGGCGTTCGGCAGCAATGTGGTTCTGGTCCAAGAGCACCACGCGGACACCGGGAGGATGGAGGCCTTGCAGCAGAGCGAGTATCTACCAAAACAATGTTCTACGTTTTCGTTTTGTCTTCGTTTTCCATCGTTTTGTCTTCAATCCGCTTTGGCTGCCAAACACAATCAACACGAAAACGGCCCACGAAATCGCCAAACCACCGTTCAGGTCGACCCCTGCAGCAGAGGGTCCGCAGCCTGGGCTACCACGGTGTCTGGCATGAGGCGGCGCAGTCTGTTGGTGTAGGTACTGTTGTTAGCGGCGGCGCAGTCTGTTGGCGTTGGTGGTGACTGCGCAAATATTTCCAATATTGGTGCTCCGGTCACGATGCCCCTTTGTCATGAGTCGGGCTGCTTGGTTCCTGGAATGGTGTCGACAGGCCGCGTGCACTTGGGCCAAGCTCGCGGAGTAGTGGCTGTCCCAGTGCATCCACATGACTCAGTCGGGCTGGACGTCCCCAGCTTAGCGATCATATCTTGCGCGCGGTTGGTCGTCATGTTCTTGACGTGGCCAGTAAAGGCCATGCGTGGCAGGTGGGCGGCGGCTTCAACGTGCCCCCCCGAGAAGCTCGAGCCGCGGTTCAACTCCGTGGGGACAGTGCTGCCAGGTTCCAAGCTCGACCGCCTCGGTGTGGACGCGAGGCTCTCGTGCAGGACCCGGACGCCCGAGGTGCTCGAGAGCGCGGGCACGCAACCCGCACAAGGACCTGCCAGGCTGCCTCTGATCGGGCGTGACCGACCGCTGTGTTGTCAAGGGGGCTGGGATGCCGAAGGCGCTCCACGCGGCGGCGCCGCCTGGGTGCCCCAGGCTTCCTGTTCAGCAGCGGGGTGAGGTGCAAAATGCCGTTGCACGCTCGGCGACACAGGTTGGCCTCTGTCGACGCTGGGACGCTGTGCTTCAGGGTATTGAGCAGGGGCTTTTTGTGGGCGACTCGGCACCGTGGGTGACGTTTGCCGTGCTCAGATGGGGCGCGCTGGACCTCGTCGCCGGCGGAGGAGGAGGAGGAGGCAGGAGGAGGAGGAGGAGGCAGGAGGAGGATGAGGAAGGAGGATGAGGAGGAGGAGAAGGAGGAGGAGGAGGAGGAGGAGGAGGACAAGGACACTCCGCGCAACCACACGCCTGTGCGAGGCACGACCGCGGATGCGCGGGCGGTGGCGCCGAGCTGGGCTGGGCATCTACGCAGGGTCGGTAAGTGCCTCACCAACCGGCTAGCCCAGATCATACCCAACAAGAAGGCCGCTCCTCCTCCTCCTCCTCCTCCTCCTCCTCTTCTCCTCTCCTCTCCTCTCTCTCCTCTCCTCCCCTCCACTCTCCTCTCCTCTCCCTCTCCTCTCTCCTCTCTCCTCTCCTCTCCTCTCCTCTCCTCTCCTCTCCTCTCCTCTCCTCTCTCTCCTCTCCTCTCCTCCTCCTCCTCCTCCTCCTCCTCCTCCTCCTCCTCCTCCTCCTCCTCTCCTCCTCCTCCTCCTCCTCCTCCTCCTCCTCCTCCTCCTCCTCCTCCTCCTCCTCCTCCTCTCTCCTCCTCCTCCCCTCCTCCTCCTCCTCCTCCTCCTCTCCTCCTCCTCCTCCTCCTCCTCCTCCTCCTCCTCCTCCTCCTCCTCCTCCTCCTCCTCCTCCTCCTCCTCCTCCTCCTCCTCCTCCTCCTCCTCCTCCTCCTCCTCCTCCTCCTCCTCCTCCTCCTCCTCCTCCTCCTCCTCCTCCTCCTCCTCCTCCTCCTCCTCCTCCCTCCCCGGCATGCGGCATGCAGGTGGCTTCAGATACTTCCATGTTGCTGCACGATGCCGAGGCGTTATTTGGTCGCCTCCTGAAGCAGCACAAGGTATTCGCAGCTGATGACCCGTGTATGAAATCATGGTTCGCCGAACGCATGCTGGTTCTTTCTGGATGATGGGTTTCGCGACATGATGGATTGGATTATTCACCACGGAGAAAACATGTAGACCTCTTCTGCGATGCTGCAATTGCCAGGCTGAAATTGCCAGGTTCGCAACATCGAGGCTGCAGTTGCCAGGTGCACATACCAACATTGCGTGAATGGTTTGATTGGCGTGATGGGGTGTCATGAACTTCTCAAGCACGAAGCCGTGATGGTCGAGGCTTCTGCTGTTGGTTTTCCCCGCGTTCAGCTCGGATGTTGGTTTTGGCACTTAGTTGCAGCCTCGGCACGTGCACATCAAGGGGTTCAGCTTTCTTCCTAGGTCCTGTATTTCGTTCCGATGGATTTTGGCTCATGCCGCCACCCTTGTGCGGGTCTTGCTTTCGCGGCCTCTCCAGAAGCTCAACAAGGAGCTTGACTGCGCGGCACCCCGGGACCTCATGGATGACGCATCGTTCCAGTGGGTTGGACGCTTGACCAGGCAGGCGGAGGTGGTCTTTAATGCTGCAGTGGGTTTCGCCAGTGATAGCCGCCCACTTGGTTTCCTCCTTCAAGCGTCCAAATCTGGATACTTGGCGTCGACCACGGAGGCGGCCAGGGCTGTGAAGGTCCGTGCGTACCAGCTCAAGCTTAAGGCGTATAAGAGTGCTCGCAACCTCGGCCATGACGCTTTCACTGAAGGAGTTGCGCACAGAACCATCGAGCGCAAACTTCAGTGGGCGGCCCTGGGTAGACGAGGAAGGCTCAGGGCTCGCATGAGGGCAAGTGGCTTGAAAATTCACGCCTTGTGGCGCCGAGAGGTTGATCGTCCGCGGGCCACGGGGTTTCTTGAGGGCCTCTTTGGCTGCCTTGCGGCGTCCCTGGGCCGTCTGACGCCGTCGGAAGTCGTCCTGTGGGCCCCTCTGGGCTGTCTTGGGGTACTCTTGGGGCGCTTCGGGGCCGTCTTCAAGGCCATCTTGGGCGTCTTGGAGGCTTCTTGGGCCGTCTTGGGGCCCTTTGCGGACCGTCTTGGGCCGTCCTGGGGCCTCTGATGCCAGGTCTTCTCCGGAGGAGCTGGTCGGGGCCAGACAGGGCCTCGTCTCCATCGCCGTTTGCGCTTGCACGCGAAAGAAGGCAACATGTTCGATACCACGTTCGAGGTAACGTGCCCGCTCCTTGCCGGATCTGCTTTCTGGATCTGGTAAACCAGAAACTCACCTGGCACGCCCCTGGCTGCTTCGAGCGTGATCATGTCGCGGCTAGGCTCCAAAGGCTCGTGGAAGCGAAGCTTTGGTCTGATCTCGGCTGCGATCCTCTGATCGCGTAGGATAGGGTGGAATATGGCCACGCTGCTCGCGCTCAGCATGGAGGCGGGCGAAAACATTCCTCTGTACGTTAATCCCCGCATGAAGTTCGGAGCCTTGTCAGAGTCGGACCTGGGTCGGCTGGCTTTGGCGTAGGATTCCGTATCACAGGCCCGAGGCTCTCGGCAACGCGCATGGTTGGGCTCGGGTGATGCGTCTCGCCACCTTAGCCCTCCCAGCGGGTGCGCGTCAGGGATCTCCCAGGGCGCTCTGGTCTGGAGAGCTGCGGCCACCTGCGCGTGAGCGTGCAGCTGGCTTGCGCCAATCTGCTGCGTGTACCTTCTGCCAAGCGCCATCAAGTCTATGAGCGTCGGCATGCCATCACGTCGGGAAAAGAAGACAGGCGGCAGACTCGGTTCGCTCGGTGCTGGTGTGGGACCGCAGGCAGGCCCTGCGGGACAAAAAGGGGGAGGCACTCTCGGGACCGGCTGGGCCTCTGCTCCTCTCGTCTACGGCCTCCCCCCCCCTCTCCCCTTCCCTCTCCTCTGACCCCTCTCCCTCTCCCTCTCCCCCTCTCCTATCCTCTGACCCCTCTCCCTCTCCCTCTCCCTCTCGCCGTCCCCCTCGTCTATGGGCTCCCCCCTCCCCTCCCCCCCTCCCTGCCCTTTGACCCCTCTCCCTCCCCTCCCCCTCCCCCTCTCCCTCTCCCCGTCCCCCTCGTCTGTGGGCTCCCCCCCCTCCCCTCCCTGTCCTATTACCTCCCCCCCCGGCTCCGCCGCCCGTGCTCTCTCGCCCGGTGCCCTGCGGAGAAGGTCAAGGTCCGTCTGGCAAGCACGGAGTCGTCGCAGGACGGAGCGGGCCTGCACGGCTCGGGAGCCCGAGGCTGCCAGACTAGACGAGCGCGCTCCACTACTCGCAAAGCGGGCTTCATCAGGAGCGGGGCCGACGCAGGTCACCTCCGGAGGTCATGCTAGACGCCCAAGATGTTGCCTAGCTAGGATAGGTGCCCACTTCTTTGCCAAGCTAGGTGCCCATGATGTTGCAATTGCTGACGATGCAGCGGCTGCACTGCAAGCTGCCTTGTCAGTTCCCCTCGCGTGCGGTGCAGATCATGAGTGCCAAGGTAGAGCAGGCCAGCCCCAGGGAAGCCCAATGGAGCCGGTCGAAGCCCCAACCCCCAGGGGGCGCCACCACAAGCGATTGTTGCTCACGGCGCTGTGCCTCTGGCTCCTGGGTCCACTACTCGCAAAGTAGCTACTCGCAAATGTCCTGCATCCGCCGCGGGGGATCTGCGATAGATTACCTCGAGCCAGGCATGTGTCTTTCAGGCGTTTGCGGGTAGGCACTTTGCGAGTAGTGGAACGCGCTCGGTGACATATGCGGGTGGAAGGCCGGGGAAGTCTCCCTGCACGGATGGCCTACCGCAGGGGCCCGACCACAAAAGAACCTTCCGCGAGAAACCCAACCCCGAGACCCCAGGACGTCCATTGACGTTTGGGGTGGGAACGTCACGGCTTCCGTTGAGAAACCATCGAAGCCCAAGGAACCCAGGGCACCCTGGAGGCAAGCAGGGTGTTTCTTGGCATGGGTCTCCTCTGTGGGGGCCAAGATTGGAGGCTTCCATGGGACGCGTCAGACGATCCCCCGCGGCGCAAGGAGGGGTGACCTCCAAGAGCTCTCTTGCTGGGCCCTGCTGCGGGGGACGGGAAGCCTGTCAGCATCAGTGGTCAGCCGTCCCTTCGTGCGCAAGCCTGGGTCTCTATAGGGAAATAAACAATGACTTATACACAAAAACTCGGAGGTCCGCGCGGAGTTCTCGGATCGGCGCTGGGCCCCCCTCCCTGGCGCGCGGGGCGCGCCAGGGGCGGCGCCGGAGGCGCCGCCAAGGGGCCTCCAGCGCCGATCCGAGAAACGCCGCGCGTACCTCAGAGTTTTTGTGTGTAATGTCATTGCTCGCTTCCCTAAACTTCGACGCAAGTCTGGCTTCACGCGCTGCGATCTGGCGCGCAAGGCTTTTCCCGCCTGCCGGTCTCATAGCATGGGGCCGTCGTTCCAGGGAACTCCCGCGCACAGGTCGCTTGAGGTCTTCATCAGGAGCGGGGCCGACGCAGGTCACCTCCGGAGGTCATGCTAGATGCCCAAGATGTTGCCAAGCTAGGATAGGTGCCCACTTCTTTGCCAAGCTAGGTGCCCATGATGTTGCAATTGCTGACGATGCAGCGGCTGCACAGCAAGCTGCCTTGTCAGTTCCCCTCGCGTGCGGTGCAGATCATGAGTGCCAATGTAGAGCAGGCCAGCCCCAGGGAAGCCCAATGGAGCCGGTCGAAGCCCCAACCCCCAGGGGGCGCCACCACAAGCGATTGTTGCTCACGGCGCTGTGCCTCTGGCTCCTGGGTCCACTACTCGCAAAGTAGCTACTCGCAAATGTCCTGCATCCGCCGCGGGGGATCTGCGATAAATTACCTCGAGCCAGGCATGTGTCTTTCAGGCGTTTGCGGGTAGGCACTTTGCGAGTAGTGGAACGCGCTCGGTGACATATGCGGGTGGAAGGCCGGGGAAGTCTCCCTGCACGGATGGCCTACCGCAGGGGCCCGACCACAAAAGAACCTTCCGCGAGAAACCCAACCCCGAGACCCCAGGACGTCCATTGACGTTTGGGGTGGGAACGTCACGGCTTCCGTTGAGAAACCATCGAAGCCCAAGGAACCCAGGGCACCCTGGAGGCAAGCAGGGTGTTTCTTGGCATGGGTCTCCTCTGTGGGGGCCAAGATTGGAGGCTTCCATGGGACGCGTCAGACGATCCCCCGCGGCGCAAGGAGGGGTGACCTCCAAGAGCTCTCTTGCTGGGCCCTGCTGCGGGGGACGGGAAGCCTGTCAGCATCAGTGGTCAGCCGTCCCTTCGTGCGCAAGCCTGGGTCTCTATAGGGAAATAAACAATGACTTATACACAAAAACTCGGAGGTCCGCGCGGAGTTCTCGGATCGGCGCTGGGCCCCCCTCCCTGGCGCGCGGGGCGCGCCAGGGGCGGCGCCGGAGGCGCCGC
Organism: Prorocentrum cordatum; assembly: GCA_963575745.1. Taxonomy (NCBI): domain Eukaryota; class Dinophyceae; order Prorocentrales; family Prorocentraceae; genus Prorocentrum; species Prorocentrum cordatum. The sequence continues at coordinate 283,977 of CAUYUJ010006847.1, forward strand.
CAAGGGGCCTCCAGCGCCGATCCGAGAAACGCCGCGCGTACCTCAGAGTTTTTGTGTGTAATGTCATTGCTCGCTTCCCTAAACTTCGACGCAAGTCTGGCTTCACGCGCTGCGATCTGGCGCGCAAGGCTTTTCCCGCCTGCCGGTCTCATAGCATGGGGCCGTCGTTCCAGGGAACTCCCGCGCACAGGTCGCTTGAGGTCTTCATCAGGAGCGGGGCCGACGCAGGTCACCTCCGGAGGTCATGCTAGATGCCCAAGATGTTGACAAGCTAGGATAGGTGCCCACTTCTTTGCCAAGCTAGGTGCCCATGATGTTGCAATTGCTGACGATGCAGCGGCTGCACAGCAAGCTGCCTTGTCAGTTCCCCTCGCGTGCGGTGCAGATCATGAGTGCCAATGTAGAGCAGGCCAGCCCCAGGGAAGCCCAATGGAGCTGGTCGAAGCCCCAACCCCCAGGGGGCGCCACCACAAGCGATTGTTGCTCACGGCGCTGTGCCTCTGGCTCCTGGGTCCGTTGGCATCCAGTGCCTGCTCTGTTCGGCGATCACCAGGACCCCAGCCAGCTGTAAGACGCTGCTTAAGCCAGGAGCTAAGTGCGAGTCTAGCGCGATGGTTAGCCAGCTTGCCGATGCTACAGGAAGGCCTGTCTGGCGCCAACTCGACCAAGGGGGGGAAGGGAGAGGCTGCCCGTGTCGCTGCCGCGGTTGGCATGGGCGTGGAGGCGGTTGGGTATGTCTTCGAATGTGACGGCCATCGCCTACATCGGGTTGGACAATTTTGATTGTGTGGGCTGTGTGGGATTCGAGTGGCCCGTGGTTCTCCCAAGGTGGGCGCCCTCGGAGTCCCCTGCCCCAAGAGGTCCCCAAACCCCACCAGACGCCGTGCGCGCGACTTGGTGGCGGAGGGACGGGACCCAGCCACTAGTGTGAGGCTGTGAAACTAACTCGTTTGGCTTTCAGATGCGGGTAATCTGAGGTTACTCGCCACGGTTCTCTCCTTGCTCGGTAATAGTATGTATGGGTAATGAGCTTGGACTGCTCCCTGCTCTACGGCTCGCTCGCTCACTCGCTCGCTCGCTCGCTCCTCCTCCTCCTCCTCATCAGTATACTCATCATCGTCGTCATCATCGTCATCCTAATCATCATCAGCATCAGTATCAGCATCACCGTCATCACCATCACCATCATCTTCATCTTCATCCTAATCCTCATCCTCATCTTCATCCTTCTCATCATCCTCATCACCAACGTCCGCAATAATAGCATCAACATCCTCATCAGAACCATCGTCATCACCATCACCGTCTTCGTCATCATCAGCATCATCATCATCATCACCATCATCATCATCACCATCACCACCACCATCAGCATTCAGCATCGTCAGCACCACCATCACCATCACCATCACCATCACCGTCACCAGCACAAACACGATCACCATCACCATCACCGTCGTCGTCGTTGTCGTCGTCATCAACATCAACATCACCATAAACAAAAGGCGGCCTCAACGTGGTCTCTTGTTCCCCTCTACCATATTCTTCCGCCTCGTGCCCCTCTTCCTCCTCTTCCTCCGCCTGATGTTCCTCCCACGTCCCTCCCTCCTGCTACCCCCCCTCATGTTGCTCCTGATCCGTCGCGTCAGGATGGCATTGGCTTACCGTCATACTCATACACCACATCAGCCGTCCGCTTATCGCCCAATTCCTCCTCCTCCTCCTCATCATCATCGTCATCGTCATCACCATCATCAGCATCACCATCATCATCATCATCATCATCATCATCATCATCATCATCATCATCATCATCATCATCAGCATCACCGTGGCCATCAACATCATCAGCATCATCATCACCACTTCTGGCTCCCCATTCCCCCCATGCCCTCCTCATTATTATACGCACCACCACCACCATCAACAAGTACAGCAGCATCAACATCATCATGAGCATCAGCAACAACATCAAAATCATGACCGACATCGTCGTCGGCAGAATCAGCGTCCTTATCCACCATCCCTCATCGAGTGAGCCCAACCATCATCACCCCCACAGCCATCATCATCATCATCATCATCATCATTCATCATCAACATCATCATCATCATCATAACCATACCCAGCATCATTATCAGCACCGTCCTCCTCATACGATCATCAGTAGCATAGTCATCAATACCTCCATTTCCATCAGTACCATCATGATAATCATCATGATTATCAGCCTCATCAACCGCATCATCCTCTGCATCATCCGCATCAGCATCAGCATCAACATCAGCAGCATCAGCAACATCATCATCATCCGCATCATCCGCACAAGCATCAGCATCATCATTCGAATCCACGTCCTCATCCTCGTTCCCTCATCCAAATCCTCATCATCACCGTCGTCATCAGCAGCAACACGTCGATGCCGAATTGCAGGCGTGCGCGTGCTAACGCGCGCTCCTCCGCGCGCACAGCATACGGGCATCCCCGCCCCCAGCTTCAAGACTCCCAGGGTGCGGTCCTGCGCGTTCTTGGAGCCCATCGCGCCCACTATTGGGGCCGGGATGGCGTAGCCTACCTGGCTGCGAGCGCGGCGCCCGAGTGCCTCCAGCACCTCTTCCTTCCCTCTTCCTGATAGATAACTCCCCCCTGTCCCATCCCCAGACATGTCGGTAGGGCGGGCCGTGTGTTTCTCCTGAGACTTCACCATCGCTGACGATCCTGAAGAATGAAATAGATTGAAGAGGCCCTGGGACACACAAATAAATACACATAAATAACAGGATTCCCCAGATTTTCCCATATCCTCTGGGTCTTCGTCTTCCCCCCCACTTCCCATGTTTTCCAATATTTCCTGGGGAATTGCCGATGCATTGTGTCTGCGCGTTGTTGTTCCCTCCTGATAGATGCAAGCCTCTCACGGACGGAGGGCGGGCCGGGCGCAAACAAAAACGGCGTTCGCCTTAGCGCCGCACGCGTGCACCTCGAACATCTGCAACACTGTCACGGATGGAGGGCGGGTGGTTTTCAAAATGCGCTCCTCCTCCTCCTCCTCCTCCTCCTCCTCCTCCTCCTCTTCCCCCTCCCTCCTCCTCCTCCTCCTCCTCCTCCTCGTCGTCTTCCTCCTCCTCCAGTGGTTTGCAAAATGTGGCTCTCGCCTCAACGCCGCGCCCACTCGCCATAAAACATTGCAACACCTTCACGGATGGAGGGCGGGTGGTTTGCAAAATGTGACTCTCGCCTCAACGCCGCGCCCACTCGCCTTAAAACATTGCAACACCTTCACGGATGGAGGGCGGGTGGTTTTCAAAATGTGGCTCTCGCCTCAACGCCGCGCCCACTCGCCTTGAAAACATTGCAACGCCTTCACGGATGGAGGGCGGGTCGTTGACAAAGTGTGGCTCTCGCCCGGACGCCGTGCGCAGTCGTCGTAAACATTCGCAACATATTCACGGATAAAGGGGCCTTCTTTTCCGATCAGTGGATCTCGCCTTAACGCCGCGTTCATTCGTTTTCAAAGTTTCTACCACATTCATGGATTCGCATGGCTGATGTCCCAACAATCGAATTCTGGCAAGATGTCATAACGCAACCTTCATGTTGATTCGCGGTGTTGAAGTCCCAGTCCTGGTATTCTGGCACAGTTCAGGACTTTCAGGACGCAACAGTCAGATTGGCCAACAACGCTGAAGTCCCAAGAATGTTGCTTTGGAACGGTTGAGGATTCTCAGACGTTTGTTTTCCAATGGGGCATTCACCGCAATGCAGATCAATCCTTGTAGGGCTCTACGACGGGGGGAAGCTTGGAGGGAGGGGTTACTGCAACACCATTGATGAGTCTTAGATTTGCACAGGTCCTCCTCCTCCACCTCCTCTCCTCCTACGTCTCTCCTTCATTATCCTCTTTCTTTTTGTTTCGCGCATTGCTCCATTATCCTCCTCCTCCTCCTTCCCCTCCTCTCCCTCCTCCTGCTGATCCTCCTCTTCCTCCTCATCCTGGTCATCCTTATCCCTCCTCCTCATCCTCATCCTCCTCAACATCATTAATTACACCTCCTACTCCTCCTCCTCAACTTCCTCTCCCTTATTTATAACTACCCACCGTCGCCTCGCCAAACGTGTCGGCCAGGTGCGGCCAAGCCTTTCGCACGAGACGACCCTCTCCCACCAAACGCGAATGGGAGCGGAAAGCGTCTGGAGATTGAAGACCTACAGCCAAGACAGAAACCCGCCAGGAGCACCGACGTTTTGCATAGCAACAATAACGAACGAACCGAGAATCGGGCACTAACAAATTGACATGTGAACCGCCTTCCTCCGGCCTCCCCGCCTCCTCCTATCACCCTTTTTCCCCTCCCTGGGAAGGGTGGGGAGCGCGAGGCGGATGTGCACAGCGGCCCTCCCCCGAAGAGACCGACGCCCGCCGCCGGCGCCGTTCCTTCCTCTCGCGCCGCGTGCTTCTGCAGAGAACGCACATCTCGGCGCCCCCGCTGGGCCCACAACGCCGGGCCCTGGGCCCCGGGCGAGGGGGGTGAGAAGCGAGGGGCGCGGAGGCGCGGGGGGCGGGGCGCGGGGGAGGCGAGGGGGGCGAGGCCAGCCCGAGGCCTCCGGGCCCGAGCCCGACGTCTCCCCAAAAGTCGGCCCTCCCCCCCTCAGCAGGCCTCCCCCCTCGACAAGCCAGCTCACCCTCGACAGGCCTGCCCCCCCCCCCCTCTCGACAGGGCAACGACACTGGGCCCTCCCCCATTCGACAGGCCTGCCCCCCCCCCCTTTTCGCCGTGGTGACGTCGTGGGTCTCCCCGACCGGGGCCTCGCAGGCCTCCCCGCCGCCGTGCACGATGCTGAAATGCGGGGTCCAGTTCGGTCAAAGGTGTTGTTGCCAAGACCGCCCCATGGCACCATCAAGACGGCCCAGGAGGGCCCCCAGGGAACAGCCAAACAGCCATCAGAAGCCCCAAATCGTCATCCGGCCAACCCCCTCTCAAAATCATGGGGGACTTGCCCAGTCCATCCGCAAAAACAGAGAAGCATCAATGGTACTATCCAGAGTGTCCGTCTGGCCGCGCGTGTCGCGAAGCCCCGCTCGACCTATACTAGGAGGAGCCTACGAAAGTGGCGGCAAGGGCGCACTTGGCAGTCCCGAGGGAGCAGCGAGGCCCATTCTGCGTGCGTGCGCCGCGTCGCCCCGCTGCATACCCAAAGAGCACAAGGGAACGTAGCGACTGTTGCGCAACGGGCGGCAGTAATAGGGACCGCGAGGTCCCGTCTGGGCGCGCGTGGGCTGTCGTTCCACTGGACCCCCCGGGACCCCGCGAAGGTGGCGACGGTTGCACGGTCGGCAACGCCCCCAGGAGCCGCGAAGTCCCGTTTGGCTGCGCGTAGGGCCACGCTCTGCTGGACCGTGTAGGAACCTGCGACAAGTGCGACATGCTGCGCCAATTCGCAGCCGTGGGGAGCCTCGAGGACGAGGTTGGGTGCGCGTGCCGCGCCGCTCCGGTGAACCTCACAAAAGATCATTACATTACCCGTGGATGCGCAACCCACAGGGGAAACGACGTCTCGCATGGATGCGCGTGGGACCGCGCTCCGATGGACCGCTCAGGGGCCCGCGAGAGTGGCGACATTTGGGCAGTTCGCAGCCCCCAGGGAGCAGCGAGGCCACGCCAAGATGCGTATTATCGTGCCCCGATGGTCGCGTAGCTGGCAGCCAACCGGGAGCAGCGAAATCCCGTCTGGATGCGCGTAGGACCGCGCCCTTCTGGACCCCCCAAGGGCCCACGAAACTGGCGACAGTTGCGCACCTGGTGGCCACCGAAGTGCAGCGAGTTTCCACCCACGAAAGTGGCGACGGTTCCGTAATCGGCAACACCCCCAGGAGCCGCGAGGTCCCTTTTTGCTGCGCGTAGGGCCGCGCACCTTCCTGCGACAAGTACGACATTCGCGCAGCTGGCAGCCCCTGGGGGGGCCGCGAAGACTGAAGACCAATGGGCCTCCGATGGACCTCGCGGAAAAAATTTGGCGCCGCGCCGCTCCGATGGACCTCGCAACAAAAACCATGTAAGTACCCGTGGTTGCGCAACGCACAAGGAACAGTGAGACCTCGACTGGACGCGCGTGGGGCAGCGCCCCGCTGGACCACTCAGGGGCCCGCGAAAGCGGCGAAGAGTTGCGCAGTCCCCCCCCCCGGGAAGAAACGAGGTCCACTCTAGATTCGCGCAGACCCGCATTCCAATGGAGGGGGCAACAAGGTAACAAGGTCTCGTCTGGATGCGCGCGAGGCCAAAACTCCGCCGCGCCTCCCTCGAGCCCGCGAAAGGGGCGGGAGCTGCGCGGAAGGCAACACCTAGGGAGCTGCGAGGTCATGCCTGGATGCGCGCGCGCAGTACCGCGCCCCGCTAACCTCCCATGAGCACACGACAAGGGGCATTGTTGCGCAGTCGTGGCCCTTCCCCCGAGGACCTGGTAGACATCTGACGTCGTGGCCATGTTGCGCCGGGGCTCGCCAGGAGAGACAGAGAGACAAAGGAGCGACGACGGAGAAGGGCGATCGAGCAGGAAGACAAGGAGGAGGAGGAGGAGGAGGAGGAGGAGGAGAAGGCCGGCGCGGATCGGCCACCGCGGGCCCATTGCGCGCGCCGGGCCGCCGCAGCGCCACCCCTGCAGACTTCTCGCGCGAGCTGGTCCCTGCAGCGTAGCTGATGGGCCTCGCCCGACGACACAGGGTCGCAGCTTCACCCTGGGTTTCTCGCGCGAGGCCTTCCACTGAACTCCCGATGAATTGCAACCCTGCCTTGCACGACTGCTCCCCGGCTACTCCGCGCACGAGCTGATCCTAGCATTGCACGCGCCCTGCGCCTCCACATCTCGCGCGCCCCGGCCTGTTGGCAAGGCTTGCGGTTTTGACGGTAGCTGATGCCCGCGATGTAGCTTAGGACTCCCTTGCGTCCACTTCTCGCCAGGGCTGGCCCCTGCCTTGTAGCTGGAGCCCCGCCCCCACGGTCGCCCTTCTCACAATGCCTGATGCGGCCGCCCTGCGCCTTCTTGTCAGAGCTGCTGATGCCGACTTTGTAGCAGGTGACAGCGGGGCGCGCTAATCCGCTGCCCTGATTCCTGCTCCTCGAGCTGCAACGTTGTTCACTGCCGCCCTTTTCGCACGGGCTGCGCCCAGCGTTGTAACTGAGTTCCCCCCCAAATGCAACGCGGGGGGGCGATGGCGCCTGCCCCTACGCGCCCCTTCTCCGGCCCGCGCCCTGGCCCCCGCCATTCGGTCGCGGGTCGCGGGGCGGGCCTGGCTCGGATTCACGCCCAGCCGCCCGTCGCCCCTCTCACACAAAAACGGCGCGCCCGTGCGCCCTGATCCCAGAGCCGCCGCCGTCGGCAACGGGCTTGCGTATCCTCTCGAACCTCGCGGGTTAATGACTGAGGTCGCCGCCACTGCCTTGCCTTCTTGCACGCGCGAGCTGGCCCCAGCCCTGCAGCTGGCGACGCTGGCCCGCGCGGGCGCTTCTCGCGCGCACTCGCCCCGACGCTGTTGCTGACAAGTCGTTCGCTGCTGCCCTTCTCTTTCGAGCTGTTCCCACCCCTGTAGCTGAGGCGCCGCCCGCTCCACGACATTCCGTTCCAGCTGTGCCCCCCGCTTCTCGCAGAATGGCGCCTGGGCCTCCCGCTGCCGCTCGCCCCTGCGCGCCCCAACCCTAGCGTCGTAGCTGATGGCGTCGGGCTTGCGGTTCGGCCGTAATGTCGCGGTTTAGCGACGGGCGTTGCTGCCGCTGCTCTGCCTTCTGGCGCGCGCGAACTGGCGCCAGCCGCGCGCCTGATGCCGCTGGCCCGCGCGGGCTCTCGCGCGGCTTGCGGGGGGCCGGGGGGGGGGGCGCCGGCCGCGGCCGCTCTCTGCCTGCGCTCCGGCAGCTACGCCCCTAGGGCCAGCGCCGCTGCTCGCCTGGGCGACGAGAGGGCGATGCGCGCGCGCGCGTGGGCCCGCGAGCGCGGGCGCGCGGGGGCGCGGGGGGGGGGCGGGGGGAGGGGCGGGGGGAGGGCGTGGGCCCTGGCAACTGCGAGCGCGCCCGGCTTCAGCGCGGTAGCTGATAACGTCGGGCCCCGCGCTTCTTCGCGGCGGCGTCTGGACGCACTGCCGCTCCGCAAATCGCGCTGCAGAACGCCCTCGCGCACCCCGCGCGGGGGGGGGGGGGCGGGGCGCGATGTTGCCGAAGAGGAGGAGGAGGACGACTACG
>CAUYUJ010006847.1:294705-337205 GCA_963575745.1 Prorocentrum cordatum
ACCACCACTACTACTGATCCTACTACTACTACTACTACTACTACTACTACTACTACTACTACTACTACTACTTCTACGACTACTACTACTACTACTACTACTACTACTACTACTACTACTACTACTACTACTACTACTACTACTACTACTACTACTACTACTACTACTACGACTACTACTACTACTACTACTACTACTACTACTACTACTACTACTACTACTACTACGACTACTACTACTACTACTACTACTACTACTACTACTACTACTACGACCACTACGACCACTACTACTACAGCTTTCACTACGATGTCTACTGCTACTACACCTGTACCTATAGAACCATGCGCGCTTCGCACGCGCTTAGGTTCCAGGGAGCTTCAGTTGTACTCCAAATTGTTCGGCGTCGCAAGAGGGAGGGATCAAGACAGGGAGGAAGATTGGAGGAGTAAGCATGAAGGATAACAGGAAGTGGATGGGGAGAAGGAAGAGGAAGAGGGATGGATCCACACTGTGAGGACAACTGGGGGAACAGGCATGAAGGTGAAGACGACGTGGATGGGGGGGAAGCATGAAGAGGAAGAGGAAGGGATCAAGACAGGGAAGGTGATGGGAGGGAGAAGCATGAAGGATAATAAGAAGTGGAGGTCAACGACCGATGCAAAATCAATGCGTGCAAGAGAGAGAGGGAGAAAGAGAAAGAGCGAGAGAGAGATTCCACAACCAAGAAAGATCTCCATGTCTTTTGGTGGGGTACTCGTGAGATGTATCACTCAGCCCTCGTCGTCAACGGAGGTCGTTGGTCCAACGAACTGCCATGCTATCCTTTTCAACGTAAGCCATACTGAGGCCATTGGTCCCTCGCTGACTGCCAGGTGCTGTTGGTGTCCTGACACTTGCCTTTCACAAAGGCCTACGTATCGTACAAGTCTGACGGCACCACTCTGACATGCCAGACAAACTATCATGTCCTTTCAACAGCAGGACACCACACGATCGAATGTGTGGTCATATCGATCATCATGTTGAGTGGACAGGTGGAGCGTGAATGAGCCGTTGCGAGGGACGCCGACTATGCCGCCCGCGAAGGTGCGCAACTGCTTGAACACCATGTCTGCTGTCCCCGAAACCCCTCGTGTCGTGCACAGCTGCAAATAACAAGCCCGTGCGCCAAAGAACGGGTACCTGATCGTGCATTGTTTTACGCATGCTCCAAACTCGGTTCTTCCGAGACTGCAACTTCTACATTCTGGATCCCTCCTGCAACCGTGCCGTGCGGACTCCGTGCAACTCGTGTCCTCGATGTCGAATGGTGTTCTTAGCCTTTAGCTTAAGAGCTAAGGCTCCAGCTCGGACCCCCTTGATAGCCTTGACCAGTGTAGCCACGAACCCTGACTTGGCCTTCTGGGGGATGACCCCTAGGGGGACCACATCGAGCGTGAAGTTATGGACAGATGTGTACAGCTCACGAGCCCGCCGAACGTTGGCCCCACACCAGGAGCGTGAAGTCATCTATGCGCACGCGCGAGGTCGAGGAGAAGGAGTAAAGACTCGAGAGAACATATTGCGAGGAGGGCAAGGAGAGTAGGAGGATGACGTAACGAGGAGCGAGCAGGGAACAACGAAACAAAAGCAGGGAGGATGAATGAGAGATTACGTAAGGAGGGCACATAATGAAGGGAGGAAGGGACGTAGAGGAGAGGGAGGAGAAGGTACAGCCAGAGCACGATATCTGTGAGGGCGAAAAGGATGACGTTCATGTACACGTTCGGGGAAAGGCTCCCCGCCGAGTACGACAGCCTGGGCAGAGCTTATTTTCATCCCCCATCCAAGCATTTCCACCTCCTCCTCCTCCTGCTCTTCCTCCTCCCCCTCCTTCTCCTTCTTCTCCTCCTCCTCCTCCTCTTCCTCCTCCTCCTCCTCTTCCTCCTCCTCCTCCTTGTCCTTCTACTTCCCACTCCTCACCATTCACTTCCCTAAGACGTCTGGGTCTCGCACGGGGCCCAATATCACTACACGATAACAAGTATTGCTTGGGCATCGAGGACTCCTCCTTCCCTCCTCCCGATCCCCTTCTCTCCTCCCCTCCTCCTCAATACGTTCCTAGGTTTTTCGTGTGAGTCGTCCTCGCCATGCAGCCTGTCTGGAGCGGAGGGTGCGTGTATCTACCGGCGTGTCATATGGCCCAGGGCGCCGAGGTGTGCTGTGTCGCAGTCGCGTGATATGCTGCTCTGTGCTGTGTGTTGCGGCTGTGCACTGTGAAGCACTGCGCCCTGGGACATGCTCGCGTCGGAGCGGGCTCTGGGCCGTCAACTCGGGGCATCACGCGCCCCCTTCACACGAGGTGTCCTGAGGAGGGCCGTCCCGATAAGGGGGATGGGGAAGAGGAGGAGGAAGAAAGGGAGGGAGAGGCAGGAGATGGGGAGGATTAAGGAACAACAGGAAGACAAATTGAAATATTTGGGAAGGCCGCTTTTCAAGGTGGAATCAGATCGGATCCCCATGGAACCCTACAGCATCCCTGTGGAATCTTATGGAATCCCTATGGGACCCTAGAGGAACCCAATGGCATCTTATAGGACCCCGATGGAATCCCATATAATCGTTTTGAAATCTTGTAGGATCCCGATGGGATCCTATGGGATGCTTGTGGAATCATACAACAAACCGATGAAATTCGGATCAAGTAGTCGTCGTACTGATAGTAGTCTGCGTAGTATTGATCCTAGCCGTAGAATCATTAGCAGTCGCAGTCGTTGCCGTAGTAGGTGGTAGTACTGGTAGTGGTAGTAGTAGTGCAAAGAATACATGTAGCAGTAGCAGTCGTCGTCGGAAAAAGTATTAAAACAGTACTTGTAGTCCTCATAATAGAAAAAGTAGTCGAAGTCGGTGTAGTAATCGTAGCACGATGAAAACAGTAGTAGTAGTAGTAGTAGTAGTAGTAGTAGTCGTAGTCGTAGTAGTAGTAGTAGTAGTAGTAGTAGTAGTAGTAGTAGTAGTAGTAGAAGTAGTAGTAGTAGTAGTGGTGGTGGTAGTATGGTAGTAGTGGTAGTCGTAGTAGTTGTAGTAGTAGAAGGAGTAGTAGTAGTCGTAATAGTAGAAGTAGTAGTAGTAGTACTGATGGTAGTAGTAGTACTACTACTACTACTGCTACTAGTAGTACTAGTAGTAGTAGTAGTAGTAGTAGTAGTCGTAGTAGTAGCAGTAGCAGTAGTAGTAGTAGTAGTAGTAGTAGTAGTAGTAGTAGTAGTAGTAGTAGTAGTAGTAGTAGTAGTAGTAGTAGTAGTAGTAGTAGTAGTAGTAGTAGCAGTAGCAGTAGTAGTAGTAGTAGTCGTAGTAGTAGTAGTAGTAGTAGTAGTAGTAGTAGTAGTAGCAGTAGTAGTAGCAGTAGTAGTAATCGTGAGAGTATTCGTACAAGTAATAATAGTAGTAGCAGTAGCCGTAGTCGCAGTAGTCGTAGCACTAACAGTAGTAGTGGTAGTAGTACTGCTCCGAAAAGAAAAAGTGAAGTAGTAGTAGTAGTGGTAGTAGCAGTAGTAGTAGTGGTCGTATTAATCGTAATTGTAGTCGTAGTCGAAGTAGTAACAGTAGCAGTAGTAGTGTTAGTAGTAGCAGTAGCAGTAGTAGTATTAATAGTTGTAGTAGTAGTAGTAGTAGTAGTAGTAGTAGTAGTACTAGTAGTACTAGTAGTACTAGTAGTACTCGTAGTACTCGTAGTACTCGTAGTAGTAGTAGTAGTAGTAGTAGTAGTAGTAGTAGTAGTAGTAGTAGTAGTGGTAGTAGTAGTAGTAGTAGTAGTAGTAGCAGTAGTAGTAGTAGTAGTAGTAGTAGTAGTAGTACTCGTAGTCGTAGTGGTAGTAGTAGTAGTAGTAGTAGTAGTAGTAGTAGTAGTAGTAGTGGACGTAGTCGGAGGTTGGCGGGTGGGATCGACATGGAACGGAAAGCCACCGGGAAATCGGTTTCGGTTTCGTGTTCGTGCGTGCCGTGCCTGCGGGCGGGGCGAAGCTGCGTGGCCGAGCGAGAGGAAAGTCTCCTGTGGCTGAGGCGCGACCGGACCAAATGATTTTCCCTCTGGCAAGCGGTGTCCCGCGGTGTCCCGCGGTGTCCCGCCGGTGTCCCGCCGGAGTCACGCCGGCGTCCTGGTGTCCAACTGGTGCGAAAACGATAGTGAGACCGATTACGAAATCGATTGTGAGATCGATGGTGAAACCGATGATCGTGAGATCGATCGTGACATCGATAGTGAAATGAATAGTGATATCGATTGTTCGATCGAATGATATCGATAGGGAGATCGATAGTGGGATCAATAGCGAGACCCAGGGTGAGACCGACAGTGAAATCGATCGAGAAAGATCGATAGTGAGATCGATCGAGTGATCGATAGCGGGATCGATGATCCCGAGAGCGAGCGGCATCGCAACAATCACCACTGCTGCCCATTGCTGGCCCCCCTCCCCCCCAACCTCCTTATCACCCGCAGGGTGGTCGTATAACGGTCGTATAGGTCGTAAGAGTAATAAAGTAGTAGTCGTAGTCGTAGTAATGATACAAGAAACAACGAATAAGAGTAGCATTCGTAATACTATTAGTAGAAGTAGGTCACACCTTCTGTATGGCCGGGGGCTCCCAATGTTTTATGGGCGGTACTGCTGTAAGGCCCTCAGTAGTAGCAAATAGAACAGCTCTTATTTCACACCTGACCTATGGCCGGCGCCTTTTTGACCGTAGAGTTTCCCAGAGATTCATCAGTTGATCCTCCGCGTTTGCCGTTCTGGCCGTCTAGACGGGCGTCGGATCTCTTGAGGCGCCATTCGGGTTCCAATGAGATTCTGTAAAATCCTTATGGAATCCAAGTGGGTCCCCAAGGAATGCTATAGGGTCCTTGTGGAATCCTCTGAGATCCCACTGGAATCCTATAGCATCCCGATGGGATCCTATAGGACCCCCATGGAAGCTTATACGCTCTCCATGGAATCCTGTAGGATATCGATGAAATCCCACAGGATCCCTATGGAATTCTACAGCATCTGCATGGAATGCCAAAACGTTTCACTTATGGAATATTTGAAAGTCCCTCTGGCATCCCATGGGATACTTATGAGATGCGTTTGGCATCCTGGAGGATCTCTGTGGAATCCTACAAGATCCCAATGGAATCTGATGGGGTCCTTATGGAATCATACCGGATCCCCATGACCCCCGTAATCCCAAAATTGGAACCAATAAGACCCAAATGGCATGTCGTAGGCTCGTCCATGGAATCCTGCAGGACCTCCCTATGCAATCCTCAAGGATTCCCATGAAACCTATGGTATTCCTATGTGATCCTACAGGATCCCTTTGAGATCCGAATCGAACCCCCATGGGACCCTGTAGGATCCCAATGGGATCCTTTAAATAAAATCTCTCAGGATGTCTATAGAATACTGCAGCGTCTCTACGGACTCCGATTGGATCTTTATGGGATCCTGGACGAGATCAATGAGATCCGTATGGAAGCATACAGGATCTCGATGATATCCTGTAAGACTAAATGGAATCCTATACGAGCCGAATGGAATATTATAGGATCCGTATGGAATCCTTTCGGACTCCGATACGATCGTCATGGAATCTTGTAAGATTGAAATGGGATCCTATAGGAGCCGTATGGAAGCAAACCGGATCCCCATGGAACCCTAGAGCATCCCTCTGGAATCGTATGAGATCTCTATGGGATCCTACAGGACCCGGATGGCATCTTATAGGACCCCGATGGGCTCCCATAGAATCGTTTTGAAATCTTGTCGGATCCCAATTGAATCCTACGGGATGCTTGTGGAATCATACACCACCCCGATGGAATTCGGATCCAGTGGTCGTCGTACTGGTAGTAGTATCAATAGTATTGATCCTATCCGTAGAATCATTTGTAGTCGCAGTAGTCGCCGTACTAGGTGGTAGTAGCGGTAGTGGTCGTAATCGTGGAAGAAATATAAGTAGCAGTAGAAGGGGTAGAAGTCGTGGTCGTCGGAATAGTGATTAAAACCGTACTTGTAGCATTCATGATAATAATAGTGGTGGTAGTAGGTGTGGTAGTCGTAGCACTCGGAATACCAGTAGCAAATTAAATACTACTACCACTACTACGGCTAGTACTAGTAGCAGTAGCATTTGTAGGGGTCGAAATACATGTAGTAGTAGTAGTAGTAGCAGCAGCAGCAGCAGTAGTAGTAGTAGTAGTAGTAGTAGTAGTAGTCGTAGTAGTAGTAGTAGTAGTAGTAGTAGTAGAAGTAGTAGTAGTAGTAGTGGTAGTAGTAGTAGTAGTAGTAGTAGTAGTAGTAGTAGTAGTAGTAGTAGTAGTAGTAGTCGTAGTAGTAGTAGTAGTAGTAGTAGTAGTAGTAGTAGTCGTAGTAGTAGTAGTAGTAGTAGTAGTAGTAGTAAAAGTAGTAGTAGTAGTAGTAGTAGTAGTAGTAGTGGTAGTAGTAGTAGTAGTAGTAGTAGTACTAGTAGTACTAGTAGTAGTAGTTAGTAGTAGTAGTACTAGTAGTAGTAGTAGTAGTAGTAGTAGTAGTAGTAGTCATGACCGTACTACTAGTATTGGTAGTAGTAGTAGTAGTAGTAGTAGTAGTAGTAGTAGTAGAAAATAATACTAGTGCGTTATATTGGCGGTACTGCAAGGCCCTCAATACATGCATTGAGAAAATAAAGCTGCATGTATTTCACACATGACCTATGGCCGGCGCCTTTTTGCCCGTAGACTTTTCCAAATATTCCTCTGTTGATCCTCCGCGTTCGCCATTCTGGCCGTCTAGACGGGCGTCGGATCTCTTGAGACGCCATTCGGGTTCCCAGGGGATCCTGTAGGATCCCCATGGAAAACAATCGGAACCCTATAGAATCCTATAGGGTCCCTGTGGAATCCTATAGGATCCCAGTGGAGCCCGATCGCATCCCGATGGAATCCTATAGGATCCAGGTGGAAGCAAATACGCTCTCTATGGGATCCTATAAGACCCAGATTGAATCCCATAGGACCCGTATGGAATGACATAGCATCTCTATGGAGTGGCAAAAAGATCCTCGTATGGAGTATTGTAAAATCCATCTGGCATCCTATAGGATCCATATAAGATCCGTCTGGACTCCTGGAGGATCTCTATGGAATCCTATGAGAGCCCAATGGGATACGATAGGGTCTTTATGAAATCGTATCGGACCCCCATGAAAACCCAAAGAATCTCAAAATGCAATCCAGTAAGATCCCAATGGGATATCATAGATTCGTCAATGGAATCCTGTAGGACCTCAATGCAGTCCTCAAGGATTCCAATGACATCCTATGGGGTCCCTCTGGGATCCTATATTATCCCAATGAAATCCTGTAAGATACCCGTGGACAATTGTAAGATCCCAATGGGATCTTGTAGCATCTCTCACAATCTCTATACGATCCTACAACGACTCTATGGAATCCTATCGGATCTTGAAGGCATCCTAGACGATGTCCATGGGATCCGTATGGATGGAGACAGGATCTCTATGACATCCTGTAAGACCAAATGGGACCTTACATGGTCCCAATGGAATCTTATATAATACATATGGGATCCCATAGAATTCCTATAAGATCCCTGTGACACCTGAGAAGATCCCAACGGGATCCTTCAAGATCCGTATGGAATCAGACCGGATCCCTATGGAACCCAACAGCATCCCTCTGGAATCTTATGAGATCCCAATGGGATCCTATAGGACCCGGATGGCATCTTATAGGACCACGATGGGGTCCCATAGAATCGTTGTGAAATCTTGTCGGATCCCGATGGAATCCTATGGGATGCTTGTGGAATCATACACCATCCCGGTGGAATCCGGATCCCTATGGAATCCTATGGGATCCCGATGGAATCGTAGAGAATCCTTACGACTCCGATTGCAATCTGATTCCAATCGGATCACAATCGAATTCTGATTCCTATAGGATCTACGAGGTCCCAGTTTGATTCCGATTAGAATGATTACACCAGGATTCCAACTAGATTCAAAGTGGGTTCTGACTATAATAAGATTACACTTGAATTCCAATGGGATTCCGTTTGAAACGAGTTCAACTAGGATTCCGAATACAATGAGAATCCAATCAGATCCCAACAGGAACCCGACCCCAATCGGATTCCGATTTCAATAAGATCCCAATAGGTTCCAGATCCCCAAAAGAGACCCCAACAGGGTTCCAACTGGATTCCAATGGGATTCCCATCGAATCCCGATCACTAGGATTCCAATACGATTCCGATTATAATCGAAGTCTAAGTGGATGCCACAAGGATTCCGAATACAATCGGATTACAGTAATATTCCAATCGAATTCCGAATACAATAGGACCCCACTTGGATACCAAAGAATTCCGATTCCAATCGGATTGTAATCGGGTTCTGATTATAATGGGATCCCAATTGGATTCGGCTAGGATTCTGCTTATACTAGGATTCCAAATGGATTCCAACAGGATTCCGATTAGCAAAGGATTCCATTGAATTCCAATAAGATTATGATTCCATTTAGATTCCAACAGGATTCCGATTAGAATGCGATTACAACCGAATTCCCATCGGATTCCGATTACAATACGATCCCAATAGGTTCCAGAACCCCAAAAGACCCGAAGAGGGTTCCAACTGGATCCCGATCACAATAGGATTCGAATGGCATTCCCATCGGATCCATTCCAACAGGATTCCGATTATAACAGGATTCCATTAATATTAAAATCGATTTCCGACAACAATAGGGCCCCACTTGGATGCCAAAGGATTCCGATTACAATCGGACTTTAATCGGATTCCGATTGTAAGAAGATCCGAATTAGATTCGGCTTAGATTCTGCTTATACTGGGGTTCCAAGTAGATTCCAACAGGATTCCGATTACAAAAGGATTCCATTTGGATTCCAATAAGATTCCGATTCAACTTGGATTCCAATAGGATTCCGATTACAATACGATTATAATCGGATTCCGATTACAATCATATCCCGATCGGATTCCAATACGAATCACTAAAATTCCGATTACAGAAAGATTATGGTTACAATCATATCCCGATTACACAAAGATTACGATTACAATCGGACCCCGATTGCAATAAGATTCCGATATAATGGGATTTCGATGACACTGAGATTCCGACTACAAAAAAAATCCACCCAACCCCAGACCAAGACCCGGACCCGGGCCTCACCGACCATAAGTCAGGTATGACTGTCGTAGCCGTGGTAGCGGTAGTATTAGTAGTGGTGGGGAGAAGAAGTAGCAGTAGCAGTGGTAGTAGTAGGAGTAGTAGTAGTCGAAGTAATGGTATGGATTGGAGTAGTTATAGAAGTAGTAGTAGTAGTAGGTGTTGCAATCGTAGTCGTAGTAGTAGTAGTAGTAGTAGTTGTAGTAGTAGTAGTAGTAGTAGTAGTAGTAATACTAGTAGTAGTAGTAGTAGTAGTAGTAGTAGTAGTAGTAGTAGTAGAAGTAGTAGTAGTAGTAGTAGTAGTAGTAGTAGTAGAAGTAGTATTAGTAGTAGTAGTAGTAGTAGTAGTAGTAGTAGC
This sequence comes from Prorocentrum cordatum, assembly GCA_963575745.1. Lineage (NCBI taxonomy): Eukaryota > Dinophyceae > Prorocentrales > Prorocentraceae > Prorocentrum > Prorocentrum cordatum. The sequence continues at coordinate 304,287 of CAUYUJ010006847.1, forward strand.
AGTAGTCCTAGTAGTAGTAGTAGTAGTAGTAGTAGTCGCTATGGTCGTACTAATAACAGTAGTCGTCGTAGCAGCGTTAGTGAGAGTAGAAGTAGTAGTAGGTCGTAGCAGTAGCAGTAGTAGTAGTAGTAGTAGTAACAGTAGTAGTAGTAGCAGTAGTAGTAGCAGTAGTAGTAGTAGTAGTCAGAGTAGTCGTATTAGTAATAGTAGTTACATTAATAGTATAAAACAGTAGTAACAGACGTAGTAGTAGGACTGGAAATCGTAGTAGCAAGAATCGTCGCAGTAGTGGTCGTACCAGCAGTCGTGGTAGTAGTAGCCGTGGTAGTAGTAGTAGCAGTAGTAGTAGTCGTCGTCGTCGTCGTAGTAGTCGTGATAGTAGTAGTAGCAGAAGCAGGAAAAGTGCTGGTAGTAGTAGTCGTAGTCGTAACAATCGTGGAAGTAGTAGTAGTAGTAGTAGCAGTCGTAGTAGTAGTCGTAGTAGTAGTAGTAGTAGTAGTAGCAGTAGCTGTAGCAGTGGCAGTAGTAGTAGTAGTAGGCGTAGTAGTAGTAGTAGTAGTAGTAGTAGTAGTAGTAGTAGTAGTAATAGTAGTCGTAGTCGTAGGCGTAGTAGTAGTAGTAGTAGTAGAAGAAGTAGTAGTAGTATCAGCAGTAGTAGTAGTAGTAGTAGTAGTAGTAGTTGTTGTTGTTGTTGTAATAGTAGTAGTAGTAGTAGTAGAAGTAGTAGTAGTAGTAGTAGTAGTAGTAGTAGTAGTGGTAGAAGTAATCGCACTAGCAGTAGTAATAGAAGTAGTTATATCCAGGATGTGAGATACGCTTGCGCAACATAAGCATCTAGCACACTCGAATCGTACCTTCCCCGCAGATAATGAAATTCGGCCTCGCCACCCCTCTCCCCCGACCAACTCTGCCTTGGCCTGGAGGGGAGATGCTTTATTATCGGGGGCCCGAGGCAAGCATCGTGCGACGTCCCCCTCCCCCTCCGCGTCAACACCCACATCGAGCACAACATCGCCCGACGTATCCTCAGAATCGTCCCCACCATCGTCCTCATACTCGTCATCCTCGATAGCCGTACCAGCATCAACCGCATCAGCATCAGCATCAGCAGCAACATCATCAGCCTCATCGTCACCCACAAAGGCCTCAGAATCGTCTACATCATAATCGCCGCCATCATCATCACCATCACCGTCGTTGCCGCCCTCGTCCTCCAGGGCCACATGATCTGTGGCGGCCAGGAATGTCCAGCAATCTCATCCTGGGTTGCTGGGTTTCTCGGCAGACGGTCCCTCCTGGCTCCTGGCTCATCCTCCTCCCCCCTCCTCCTCCGTGTCCACAGTAGTACCAGTCCAGGATCGATCAATCTCACCATCGAACGACAGACGGCGCCTCGAACTCCAACGTCAGGGTGTGCGGCCTCCCCCTTCCCTCCTCTCTCCTCCTCCTCCCTCCTCTATCCTCCCGCCTCCTTCCCCTGCACGCCGCGGCCGCGCTCTGCCCGGCAAGGCACGGCCGGCCAGGGGGGGGGGGCAAGGAGCCCGTAGAAGCTGACGGACGCCGAGGTCCAGCAGATGCAGGTGTAAAACTGCGGCGGGCAGGCAGGCGGCGAGGGGAGGGGGATGCCTCCTCGTCCCTCCATCCCACCTTCTCCTCCTCCTCCTCCTCCTCCTCCTCCTCCCTCCTCCCCCATCCTCCACCCATCCATCCTCCTCCCTCCTCCCTCCACCCTCCTCCGTCTTCCATCCTCCCTCCTCCATCTTCCTTTCATCCTTCCACCTCCTCCTATTCCTCCTCCTCCTCCTCCTGTCCTCCTCCGTCCTCCTCCTCCTCCTTCTCCTCCTTCTCCCGCACCCTCTCGTGTCCATTCCTTGTCGATGCAATGAGCTTCCCATTTCGCTCCCAAAAACCTGTCGGCAGAATGTGCCGGGCACTTCGCCTGAGACTTCCTCACCACTCGTGCTCCTGAAGCTTGAAATGTGGAACCGATTCGTGGATGAAGCGCGTGACGTTTTCAAACCATGGCTCTCGCCTCAGCGCCGCGCGCACTCGTCCTAAAAATGTGCACATGTTTGCAGGATGGAGGAGGGGCAGTTTTCAAAGCGTCGTTCTCGTTTCAGCCCTGCGCACATTCCTCCTAAAAGTTTGCAGCATATTCAAGCAGCTCTCGCCTCAGCGCCGAACACATTCGTCTTAAAAGTTTGAACCAGATCTCTGAGGGTGGAGCACCAATGGTTGTCAACATGTGGTTCTCGCCGTATCGCCGCAAACACTCGTCTTGACAAAAATTGGCTCTCGCCGTCGCTCACCGTGGTCCTACAACGTTTGCAACAATTCATATGCCAAATACGGGCGCATTCGTCCGAAACTCTTGCAGCAGCTTCAAGGACGGAGCACAGGTAAGTGTCGCAGTGCGGCTCTCGCCTCAGCGCCGTGCACGCCTCGCATGTACGCAACCACTGTAAACATGGAATGCGAGTCTGATTCAAAATGAGGTTCTCGTTAGAAACGTAGTTAATACGATGAACAAGGAACTTCAAAACGTGTACCACTGCAGTGATCAAAGGCGATGTTGTTCGAAATGAAGCGTTGGCTGGGAACTTCTTCTGCGTTGGTGGCCACACACAAAAAAGTGCAATAGTTACGGATGTGAGGGGCGGGCCTTCTTCAAAGAGGGTATCTCGCTGGACACCCCGTTCAATCGTATGATCGCAGTTTCTCGAATTCCTGACTGCTTACGCCCGAGGGGATGCAAGGCAGGCCCTTTTCAAAGCAAAGGGCAATCAAAAATGACAGGCCAAACTGCGCTGGTCATTCAAAAGAACACATCTGTCAATGAAACGGAACGCTCGCAGAGACGCATGAGGAGGGGACTTGAGACGGGAGGGTGTATTGCGGCATCGCCGGAGCATATTGGGTTTACTCTGCTCCTCCTCCTCCGCAACCACCTTCTCGTCATCACTGCCACCGCATTAATCATCATCATCATCATCAGCAGCATCATCATCACCCTCAACCTCCTCCTGCTCCACCTTGTCGTCACCGTCACCGCCATCATCACCATCACAATCACCATCAACACCACCACCACCACCATGATCCTCATGATCGAAATCATCGTCATCACCATCGTCATCCGATGGAACGCGATTCACCGTCGCTGTCCTGAAAAAAACAAAAGGGGTTCAGATCCGTCATTCGACCGACACCGTCGTTCCAGACCCCCCCCTGGAAAATTATTCGCGGGGTCCAGGAGCCCCCCCTCCACCCCGACGAAAATTATTCGGAGAGTCCCAAATCTCCCCCCTCCCCCGGGAACCCATTTCGGCACACCCCCTCACACCCGTCGTTGCCCCATAGGGAGCTCCACCGAAGGCCACAGTGGCAAGGTTCGCATGGCGCCACCACGCCTATGTCGGCACACCCCTCACACGCTTCGTGCCCCCACGGGGAGCTCTCCCGAAGGCCCAAGTGGCGGGGTACGCATGGCGGCGCCGAATCCCATCCACGCCCAAATTCTCGTGCTGGCTCCTCTCCGTCTTTGCAGCTGCAGCTCCGCGGTGCTCGCAGCTGCATATGGATAGGCCCGTCGCCAGGATAACTATCTGTCCACCGCTTCCTCTTCTGTGAAGTGCTGTGCATGTCGTCGCACTCTTTTTCGGTAACTCTAGTTCGTAGGTAGTACCATTGTTATGCGCAGGGGGGCAAGGATGAGACGTTTTCGCCGCGCCGTCCACATCCGTCTCTATGCAACCACTGTGAAGTCATGGAGCATTCGACGGACCTCCCTCCTCCTGCTGCTCTGCCTCATGCTCCTCATGTTCCTCCTCCGTTTCAGGAGCAGGATGACCAGCAGCAGGAGTGGCAGGAGGAAAACGATGCGTAGAGAATGGGGGGAGATGGAAAAAAAGGAGGGGGGGAAGGAGGAGGATAATGAAGAAGAAGAGGAAGAAGAGGGAGAGGGGAATGAATCGTAGGGGGAAGAAAAGGAGGAAGAGAAAGACGAAGAGGGAGATGATTCTACTGGAGGCTGAAACAACCTCAAAAGGTGGCTGATCCATGAACGTGGTGGAAGGCCAAATGACCCCTTCTCAGAGGGGGAATTGAAGAGTATGAGGAGGAAGAGGACGGGGGGAGAGACAAGAGGAGAACGAGAAAGAGGAGCAGGAGGAGGTCACAGGAGGAGGAGGAAGAGGAGGATGACCAGGATGGATCGGAGAAAGGTGGAGCGAGGCCGCCGACCACGGATGCAACGGACGAGGGCGGAGCCATGGTGGCCCGCATCCCAGCGCCGAAGAGCTGCTGCGACCCCGACGCCTCGGCCGCCCCCGCGGCCTGCAGGGGGGCCAGGGCGCCCAACGCGCGCCGTCTCCCCGCCCCTCCTCCGTGCACCCTGCCCTTCCCATCGCCCATCCTCCCCCGACGAGTACTATTTCCTCCTCCTCCTCCTCCTCTTGTTCCACCCCCTCCTCCCCTTCCTCCTCATCCTCCTCGTTCTTCCTCCATCCCTTCCTCCAGTCCTCCTCCTCCTTCTCCTCCTCCTCCTTCTCCTCCTCCTCCTCCTCCCCATCCTCCCCCTCATCCCCCTCCTCCTGTTTCTCCTCCGCCATTGCCCTCGTCCGAAACCATGACGAACGACTGTCGGCTAAGACTGCCCACCCTTGATGTCGGCGCAAATGTTCTGCTGGTAGCCCTGCAAAGACTGCAGGAAACCGGCGAAGATAATGCGACGGATGTTGCGTTTAGCGGAGCGGGTTGCAGTGGCGGCAGCATCTCCATGTTTGAACCTTCATCGTCACCGGCTGGTTGTCCCTGAACCTGCAGGGCGGGTTCAAAGAGCTCCGGCTAATCGAGATCCTCCCAAAACTTGGAATGGGAACTCCAAAAACTCCCATGATTGCGCCTCCTGCGACACGCGGAGCAGGATGCGCGAGAGGCGCGCCAAGAGCAACAACAGGAATCTCTGCAGCATGAGCGGTCTGCTGGTTATTTTTTTTCTGAGGCTCGACTTTGATGACAAACGCCTGGGCGGAGAAGACAAGGGCGAGGCTGGCCACAAGTGTGTCCAACTGCGCGCGCGGATTGGTGAGTAGAGCTCCGCCCATGGCTTCATAATGCGTCGCAACCTTGGCAGCTGTCTCGCCCGTTCTGGCTTTTCACGCAATTCAAATTACGCGACCACTGCTGCGTGTACTCCATGGCCGTGTCCGCCGAAACTTTGTTAGTGTCGTACTTGCTCTGCGCGTGCCACAGATCCTGCTGAAAAGGATCTGAAGCAACGCGAACAGCACGAGCAGTAGGAACAACGCCACCAACCTCGGGATCACGAGTCACCGCGATTCGGGCAAGAGGCGGAGGATCCCAACCAACAGAAACAGTGGCGACGTCTTGTTCTGGCATCTTGACACATACGGCGACCTATGCGACAACGAGCGCTATAGTTTCGTTCGATGCGTGGTAAATAGGGCCATTCCCCCACGTGACTTCTCGGCTGGGGTGCGGGCGCGTGCGAAGGATTGCCGCGAATGCGGCGCGAACGCTTGCATCCGTAGTTGGCCCTGTACCCGCGCCCTTTGTTGGTGCGCGTCCACGCTTGCGAACACAACCAACCATATCCCAAAATACGTAAAATTGCCAAAAGACGGAACCGTACCTGGCAGGGAATGCTACGCGCTCTTGTTCATGACACATGAAACAATTTGGGGCCGCGAACTCCCATGCGTCCCTGAGCCTCACACTACGGAGCTGAATTGAAATAGTAACAGATCGTCCCGTTCCGTCTCCTCCTCCTCCTCCCACTCCTAGTCCTCCTCCTCATCATCACCGCCATCGCCATCATCGTGGTCAGAACCACCGCCACCATCACATCATCATCAGCATCATCAGCATCACAACCATCACCATCATCCTCAACAACCCCATAAACCAACATCCATGTTCCTGTTGTTCACCCCCCGCTTATTCCACCTCCTCGCCCGCATCGTCCTTCTCAGACTCATCCGCGTCACCCGCCCCCTTCTCTTCCTACTCTTCTCCCCTCCTTCCTGCTCCTCCCCCTGCTCCTTCCCCCCCCCGTGCGCCCCGCCCGCGCGGGGGGGAATAGAAGAAGCAGGTGGTTCCAGCGAGGGGCCCAACCGCATCCGCCTGCGAGCATAGCGGCGCGGGTGGCATGGAGGAAGGGGCCAGCAAAACGCTTGTGGCATGGACGGGGGGGACGACGAGCGGGCACGGGCGAGCCCCGGCTCGCCGCCGCTTCACGCGCGCCCTGGGCGCCGCCGTTTTACTGCCACTTCCTGGCTCTTCCGCCCCTCCGCTTCGCACGCGGTGCCCCGCGCGCCGCCGGGGCACGTCCAACTCCTTCCCTCACAAGTCACCACTGTTTGTCCAGCCGCCTTGGCGCGGCCCTGGACAGAGCGCTGCGCGGAGTCTCCGCGACGCGCGCTGGTCGCCCGGAGGGAGTCCTGGCAAAGCACGCGGGTCGTCCGCGGCACGGGGCAACATAAAAAAGGCGGGCGACAGCGGGCGAGGCCTTGGGCAGAGCGCGCGGGAGTCGGGCAGCTCCTGGAGGCAGAGCGCAGGGGGGTCCCCGCGACGAGCGCTGGTCGCCCCGAGAGGACCCCAGCTGCGCGCGCAAATCGCCCGCCGCGTGAGACCGAACACTTCGGCAGTCTGCAGAAAGCGAGGTTCGGGCGGGCCATCATGCAGCAGCGAAGCGCGTGAGAAGGGTTGTCAAACTGGCCGTGGGGGCGCATGGGGACCCTGCCATTGGGGCCTTCGGTGGGGGTCCCTACGGGGCCACGGAACGTGAGAGGGATGCGCCGACATGAACACGTGGTGGGCGGAGTGCCGCATGTGGACCATGCCGCTGGGGCCTTCGGTGGAGCTCCCCATGGCGCCACGAAGCGTGTGCAAGGTGCGACGAAATCGACATGGACGTGCGGTGGGCGGGGAATCGCATGTAGACTTAAGTCGGGCCTGTCCCCCCTACAGGGGGATTGGGACGAAAAATGAAAAATACCCCAGAAATGCTCCAAAATGGTAAAAAAATACTAAAGAAATCGTCCCCACACTATTTTTCTACTATTTTTGAATATTCCCCCTGCACCCCCCTGCACAGGGACAGGCCCGACTTAAATGCAGACCATACCGCTGGCGCCGTCGGTGGGGCACCCTTTGGGGCCACGCAGCGCGTGAGGGGTGTGCCGGTGTGCCGAGATGGGCGTGCGGTGGGCGGGGGGCCGCATGTGAAGCGCCTACCAGGTGGGGCCTCTGGTGGACTTCCCGAGGGGGGCCACGGGGCACGCGAGGGGTGTGCCGACACGAAACGTGCGGCGGGCGGGCTTCCAGGCAGGCCCTGCGGACCTCCCGCAGAGGCACCGCATGTGGGCACTGCCGCCGGGGCCTCCGGTGGAGCCCCCTCTGGGGCCACAGAACGCGTGAGGGGCGTGTCGGACTGGACATGCGGCGGGCGGGGAGCGGGCCGTCGGTGGATGTCCCCATGGGGCCACGAAGCGTGTGACGGGTGTGCCGAAATCGGGCGGGGGAACGCATGCGGACCCTGCCACTGAAGAGAGGACGGAGCTGCGTGTTACTTGCAACCCCAGTACGGCTAAATGTAAGATGCGTATAGCAAGTTGAAACTTCTGCACATGTCCAAATATTGGCAGCTTCGCTTAAGCATTCCTCCGGCTGTGTAATATTACTGGACATACCTATAACTAGTTTCCATACGTAGCCGTGAAGGGTAACTTACATCTAAGCGTTGGTATCTAACCTTTTCGAACTAAGGCAACATTATAAGTAGATTTGTAAGCAGGTTGCGTAGGCGTAGTAGCTTGGGTGCGTCTATACCCCGCCAGGCCGCACAATGCAGTTCGCCAGGTCCCACCTTCCCTCCAATTTTCCCTGACCCGATCCCGCTCAGCCCCGAATCCCTATGTGGCTCCCCATCAGCCTCCTCATTTCGGGTGTTGCCCAAATCTTTTGTTATTGATGTGCACTCACTGGCAGGTCACACCCATTAGCAAATTGTTGTATGTGTCGGCCGTCGAGGGCGCAACCAATAGCAGGCCGTACATTTTCGGCCTCCGAGGGCACAAGCCATGGCGCTACAAACATCAGGCGGTCTTATGTTCGGCAGCCGAGGGCCTAACCTATGAAGCCATGGTTGGCGTAACATGGATGGCGACATCCATGGCGCAACCTGTGGCGCACCCCGTGAAAAGGAGCATCATATGACGCAACCCAAGGATGGCGTAACCCATGGCGCAACCCAGATGGAGCAACCCATGTCGCCAACCCACGGATGGCGCAATCAATGGCACCACCTATGGCGCAACCCAAGGCAAAATCCATGGATGATGCAACCACGCGCTGTGTTGGCACGGAAGCGTTCAGACTGGCCTCGGAGGCGGGGGGCTTAGCTTTGGAGGACCCGGAGGCGGGGAGAAGGACGACGACGACGCCGACGAGGTTGAAGCCGAAGCAAGAGGAGGCCGGCGCCATGCAATTTCTACGGGGCTAGGCCCGATCTGTGCCCGCCGTCTGTGCTGGCAAAGGTGCCCAAGTGACGAGGTGCCTTGTGATTCCCATCCACCGCGTCCTCCTTGTCCCTGCCCCTTTCTCCTCCTTTTCCGCCTGTTGCTCCTCCTCCTCCTCCTCCTCCTCCTCCTCCTCCTCCTCCTCCTCCTCCTCCTCCTCCCCCGCCTGATCTTTCTCTGGCTCACTCTCTCCCCGACTTCACATCCGACTCCTCTTCGTCACCTTGCTCCCCATTGTCCTTCTCCATCCCCTCGTTCTCCTCACGCTCCTCAGCTCCCTGTTGATCATCACGCTCCTCCGTGCCCTGCCTCTTTCTCCTCGCGCTCCTCCGTGCCATACGCCTCCGCTCCCCGCTGAGATTCGTACCTACCTTCGTAGACTAACTAGCATAAGTAGCTCCAAAATGGTATCCGTGTGTTATCCTTCTGGTATCCTTGGTTCGCCTTTTTGTTGCCTTGGCCGCCATGACAAAGGAGGACAACAAAAGGATAACACATGACAGCAGCATGATAACGCATGGTTAAGCAGAATTGCATGCTGTCCTAAGCTACCTTGTTCTATCCCGTTGACATCCTGTGGTATCAGTTTGGTATCCTACTTTGCAGTGTGATATCCTTATTTGGCCTGGCGGCTCGGATAACAAACGATAACAACAAGATAACGCAAGGATACCATTTGGTGCTACTTACGTTGGTTAGGCTGCTCACCATAACCCTACCAATACTTGCGAGGATCGCAGCCGAAGTTGGTGCGAGCGCATTCGCTGCTCCCCTACATCGCCCTCACACGTCTCATCCTCACCACCCTCACCTTTCCCCCCCCACCGAAGCGATCACCTGATCGTGATCGCAAATGCCCCACCCTCCTGAGCGCTTGTCCCCCTGCTCCCCTCCCCCTGCTCCCCTCCCCCTCCTTGCCCGCCTCAAGAACGGCCATCGCGGGAGGAGGAGAAGGAGGACGAGGCGGACGAGGCAGAATGGAGAAGGGACGGGGTATGGTGGCAGGAAGGTGGGGAGAAAGGAAGGGGGGATGGGAGAGCGACGCAGGAGCGGGAAGGAAGGAGGGAGGGCGGGCGGGCGAGGATGGAAGGAGTTAGAGTGGGAAGGAGGGAGGGGGAGGAGGGATGGGGGAAGAGGGCGACGAGGAAACCAAGAGCGAGGGATCGGAGAAGGAGGCGCGACGTTGGGAGGGGGGGAGAGGAGGGAGGAGGGAGTGAACAAGTTAGGTGCGCTCGCGTCAACATCTGACATCCTACCCCTCCCACCCATCCCTTACCATGGCGCTGATTTTCTCTATCCGCGGACGCGTGTCGTAGCGGACCTGTGGCTCCGCGCGCGTGTGCGTAGTGGGTGGTGGTGCGCGTGCGTGCGTGCGTGTGTGCGTGGTTGTGGTTCTTGTGGTGGTGGTGTGTATGTGTGTGTGTGTGCGTGTGTGCGCGTGTGCTGTGGTGTGACGTGGTGTGGCGTCTTGGTGGTTTGGTGGTGGGCCAGGTGCGTACGTGTGTGATGGCGGAGGTGGTGGCGGTGGTGGTGTGTGTGTGTCTGTGTGTGTGCGTGTGTGTGTGCGTGTGATGTGTGTGTGTGTGTGTGTGCGTGCGTGAGTGCGTGCGTGCGTGCGTGCATGCGTGCGTGCATGCGTGCGTGCGTGCGTGCGTGCGTGTGTGTATGTGTGTGCGCGCGTGTGATGTGGTGTGACGCGGTGTAGCGTGGTGGTGGTGGGTGGGGTAGTGCGGTGGTGGTGGCGGTGCGCGGGCGTGGTGCGCGTGCGTGCGTGCGTGCGTTGGTGGGTGGAAGTGGCGGTGGGTGTGCGTGCGGCGGGGCGGGGCGTGGTGCGGCGCGGTGGTGGCGGGCGGATGGGCGCGCGAAAAAGAGGCCCGCGCTGGGGCGAGAACGCCATCCTGAACGACGGAGGCAAAACACCGATCCGAAAATGAGGCCCACGCTGCAGCGGGAGCACGGTTCGGAACGATTCGGGAGCAGAAATGAGGCCGGCGCCTCAGCGAGAGCAGCATTTTGAAAAAAAACGCTGGCGAAAACCCAACTCCCGGGAATCCTGTGTGTAAAAAAACAGTACCCGGGGGGGGGGGCGGCCACTCCCAGCACGCCATCAGGGGAAGAGGGATAGTATTCATATTGAGTAATTGTGGAAAGCAGGAGGGGAAATGACGGGGGACAGGAGCGGATAGACGGGGACGGACACGACAGTGGAGGAACGGGGCAGGGAACAAGGGAAAGGGGGGATGGGCGTGGCGAAGAGAAGGGACTAGGGAGGGAAGACGGACGGAGTGAGGGGAGTGGGATGAGAGGGTGCTAAGGACGGGTCAGGAGTTAAAACGGGGGCGGACAACGAGGATCATACGACAGATCATCCAGCGCCAGCCCAAATGGCGAGCATACATCGGGCGCAAGCACGTAGAGGTGGCCCCGCCAGCCTGCTCCTCGGCGTCGGTGCCGACGTCGTCGTCCTCCTCCTCCTCCTCCTCATCCTCCGTCCCCCCTCCTCCTACTTCCGCTTCTTCGTAGCTGAGGTCGCCTCATTTGAGGCTAGCCTTGGTAGCTCTTTGCAAAACCAGCAAACGCGAGCATTGGGTTGCTCTACCCATTAGTTGCACCATGACCGCGCCATCCATGGGTTGCGCTATATATATTGCTCCAGGTGGTCCGCCATCCATGGGCTGCAATACAGTCTGTTCCATGGGAGGCAAGAGGGAACGGAATGGACGGGAGGATTGGGGCGATGAGGAGGAGTGGGCCTATTAACACTGAGAATTGGCTACCAATAATTAGTCCAAACCAACATACAGTGATCGCTTAACTAAAATTCAAAAGGCAACCAACCCAAGCAACTTAGTTAACCACATATATTTGGCCCTGCATAGCTAAGTTAAGTAGCTAAGCTACGCGAGCTACGTCTTGCTATGGCGCGAGTAGCGTGATTGACTCCGTCCTCTCAGTGGGGTCTTCGGAAGAGCTTCCTATGGGGCCACGAGGCGTGTGAGGGGTGTGACAAAATGGTTTGGGGGACGATGGCGATAAGGACGCGGGATGGGAGGAGGGAGGAAGGGGAGGAGGAGAGGAGAGAAGGGGAGACGCGGGGCTCCCTCTTCAAAACGAAGGCCCAACACCACAGGATGGTCGGACAAAACATTAAAACAAAACATCACGGTCGGTGGTCCGCGCAAGTTTCTGTGGTCGGCGCTGGACCCCCCGTGTTTGCACCCCTTCCTTAGCGCGCTGGCTGATAGGGGATTCAAACGCCGACCAAAGAAATCCGTGCCGACCTCCGAGCGTTTGGAATTACGTATTGCTGCTTTGCCTTCCACAGGAGGGACTGGGCGGACGAGGATGCAGCAGCAGGGGAGGGATGAGGATGAGGAGGATGGGGGGCCGAGGCTACAGGGGTGTAGGAACGGGAGGGTGAGGGGAGGTCGCGGAGGATGTAGAGGAAGGAAAAGACGAACGACGCACGATGCGCGAGACGTCCCCTCGAAGGGATCGGGCCAGCTAGCGGCCTCAGAATTCCTTCACGGTGCTATCCAGGAGAGGTTCTGATAACATCAAATTCCTGTCAAACCTATCATTCCTTGTCCAGTGCTGCTGTAAGCCATGTGAACAAGAGGAGGGGGAGGAGGAGGAAGAAGAGTAGTATGAGGACGACGGCGACGACGAGGAGACGGGGAGAGGATAAGTAGTCGCAATGCCTCGGAGGTGACGCCACCACTTCTCCGTATCTCGCCCATCCGCCTCTTCGTCACCCCTCATCCTCCGAAACCCATCCGGACCCCACCCGAATCCCTCGAGACCCTTCGAGACCCTCGAAGAGCTTGACACGGGGGCATGGGAGGAGGACGAGTTTTAGAAAAGCAGAAACTACATACGTAAATATGATTTGTCGTGGGCCGGCGCTGGAATCAAGCGTGCCAAGGGGCGGCGCCAGACGCCGCCAGGGGGTGGGCCCGCGACGACACGACCACCCCAGGCGGACAAACGTGGTTTAGTGAAAACGACCTGAGGCACAAACCTGGCGGTCGCAAGCCTGGAAAATAGCGCCCACGGCGCCCTCTCGAAAACCGAAAACGGACAATTCACTAATCGACGTGTCACTGTTGGGGGTTCTGTCCACCCCCGAGTACATGCTTGTGCAGCTTGCCTTCCCTCGGGGCGGGGCGCCCACACGTGAATCTTGCCCCCGGCGGATAGGGTCAGGAGCTCGCTCTGGGGCCCTGCCCGGAGCCACTCGCTCCCCACTCGTGCGTCGGTGCTGCGCCGGACGTCCGTCGGCTTGAGTCGGCCTCGAGTCGCACTCGAGAGTCGAGCTAGAAACGAGCTAGAATCGAAATGCACTCGAGCTGGAGTCGAACAGATCCGTTCGGTGGGCCCCAAAAAGGTCCCCGAGCCGAACATCAGAGTCAGGCTTCTGGAACAACGGCGGTGGCCTCAGGACCTGACGGATGTCTGCCGCTAAGTTCAGCCCCAGCGGGGAGATCCGACACCACGACTAGAGGGCAGAAAATCCACCCCGATAATAACCACCCCGACACGCGAGGCTTTTAGTAAACGCGCCCAAAGAAGGAATCGAACAAGGCAAGGCCGTTTAGTAAACGCCAATTGTCCGGTCCGGGTGGTTTTTCCTCCCTTGAAAGACGCCGGTGGAACCCGCAGGGGGGCAGGACTCGGGAGGGGTGGCAGAAAGGCGCCGGACGTCGGGCCGCGGGCGGCGCGGCCTCGGCCGTTGCCAGGCGCTTCGACGGGCTTCCTCGCGGGTCCGCTCTGGGCTCGCACGGGGGCCAGAGGCTGGCGGGTTGCCCAGGAAGGGTCCTGAGGTGGGGAAAAACACCGATATCGCCGCGCGTCTTGGAGAATTCTCGTTACCACGGCTGGATTGTCCTCGAGATTCTAGTCAGAACCCTGGCAGAGGTCCAAGAAGTAGTGCTATGATTTTGTGTAGCACCCCGCAGTTGCGGACGAGAGAGAGGGGGCGGGCGCGGGGTGGGTTGCGGGTGGCTCGCGGACGAATCGCGGGTGGGTCGCGGGGTGGGTCGCGCGGTGTGTCGCGGGTGAGTCGCGGGCGAGTCGCGGGCGAACCGCGGGTGGATCGCTCGGTGGGTCGCGGGGTGGGTCGCAGGTTGGTCGCGGGTTGGTCGCGGGCGGGTCGCGGGTAGGTCGCAGGTGGGTCGAGCGTGGGTCGCGGGTGAGTCGCGGGCGGGTCGCGGGTGGGTCGCCGGCCGGGTCGCAGGCGGGACGCCGACAACCATAAACAACACCAAGAAACAACAGCAGCAACAACAATCCGCACCGCGGAAGCCCGTTCCAGCCACGCACCCAAAGACAACGAATGACCGCTCGGACCCCTCACTCTGAATTTTGTTTCCCGACGAAGGGGCCTGCACCTGCCAACCCGGTTCCAATCCGTGGTGGGCAAGGCGCACCCTCCTTCACCCTACACTTTTTCCCCCTGTCCACGCCTACTCCCAAACAAACGGAGGCCGACGGATCATCACCGTCATGGTCATCACTGTCATCGTAATCCTTAGCGTTGGAAGCTATTGGTAGCTCAATCCCATCCACCTCCTCGTCCACATTGTCCTCGTTTTCCCCCTTCTCGTCTTGCTTATGTTCTCTTCTATCATCGCCGTAATCGGCAGCAGCATCAACAAAACCATCACCATCACCCTCATGAACATCGCCGTCGTCGTTATCTTCGTCATCATCATCATCACCACCACCACTGTCATCATTACCGCCAAAATCGTCATCACCACCCACTCATCATCATTACCACCGTCATCACCATACACATCCAGATCTTCGCCACCACCACCATCACCATGAACATGATCACCATGATCACCATTATCAAATGGAATCAAACTCACCATGGTCAGAATCATCCTCGTGGTCGCTATCAGCGTACTATTGGCATTGTCGTCATTCTCAGCAATTGTACTCGGGTAGGGCGGACAGGTACAGTCGTACCAGCGACAATGCGGCACGAGTCATTACCATCATACAAGGAGAAGCTGAACCCGATTGTGCCAGGAGTCGATAAACCATGAGAATAACTAAATTCGCCGGCCCAACGGGCCAGAGGCGTGCTAAGATCTCCGGTAACTTGTTAACAATATTTCTAGTTCGCGCGCGCGGAGCGGCCCCTGGGGGCCCCCGGACGAAAAGTACCCCGGCAAGGTCCCGAGAGAAGCCCGGGAGAAGCCACCAGACCACTCCAGGGGAGTGTATTTCACGAGGATCGTGGCCTCCGAGGGGGGAGCCGCAATCGACTACCCCCAAGAGCCCCCCAAGAGGCCCTGGGGGCCTCCAAAACGCCGCCAAGGAGCCCCAAGAGACTCCCAACAGGTCCCCAAGAGGCCCCCAAGAGGCCCTAAAGAGGGCTCCAGGGCCGGCGGCATGAGCGAAGCGATTAAATAATGGGCAACGGGGCGCAGTAGATAGAGATGCGGATGTTGGACGCACGATCGTACAAATTCGATGGGGAATGAACCGTACAAGGAGGAAACAGCGGTGTAACATGTTCGATGAACGCGAAAACCAATGAACACAACAACTCGTGGAAATCAGGACAGGACGGCGAAATATTGGAAATACATGTGGCACGAATTGGAAGAAAAGAGGGTGGACAGAAACACCGATGGATGAGAGAAAGAGACCTGCAGCAGTGAGAGGAGGGAAGCGGGCGGAAAAAAACAGGGGTGCTGGGACCAAAAGTGGTAAGGGATCATTTTACGACCATCATGGAGGGCGCGCCGCTGGATCCCCCCAAAGGGAATGAGGGGTTGGGACCCCCCCCCGCGCCTTCCCCGGTCCGTCGTCGGGGACCCACCCACCCCTTTTCCCGGTCCGTCGTCGGGGACCCCCCCCTTTTCCCGGTCCGTCGTCGGGACCCCCCCCCCTTCCAAAAGGGGGGGGGGGGGGGGTTCGACCCCCCCCCCCTTCCATTGGGCTCGAAATTCGCCACGCCGACACCCGACTCCAGAACCCGCCCCACCCCTACCACCCCTAACCCTAATCCTCACCCGAATCCCAGACCCTAAACCCAACCCCAAACCCTAGCCCCGAACACTATTCGATACTGACTACTCACTACCAACTACCCACTACTCACTACTCAGTGCTTCCCACTCACTACTCCCAACTCACTACTCACTGCTCCATACACACACGTCACTACTCACTTCGCACCATTCACTGCCCACTATTCTCTAGTCACTACTCACTGAACACCATCCACTACTCACTACCTACCACTCCCTACCTACTATTCACGACTCACTACTCACTACTCAGTATTCACTACTCACTACTCTGTATTCGCTACTCCCTACACAGTACTCATTACTCACGAGTCACTACTGGCTACACCCTGCTCGGTACTCGCTACTCAATACTCACTACTCACCACCCACTACACTACTCACCACCCACTACTCTCTACCCACTACTCTCTAGTCACTACACACTACTCACTTCTTACTACCCGCTAGTCGCTATTGGCTATTCAATACCCCATGATCACCACCCACTACTCACTAATCACCACTCACGAATCACTGCCCGCAACTCAAAACTCCCCACCCACTACTCACTAGTCACTAGTCACTACTCACCACTCACATCTCACTACTCACTACCCGCTACCCACTTCTCACATATCATTGCACAGTACTCACTACTCCGGACTCCCTACTCACTACTAACTACTCACCACTCACTACTCATCATTCGCTACTCACTACTCAGTACTGCTTACCTACTACGCACTACCCACTGCCCACTATTCGCTTCTCACTACTCTCTACTCGCAACCCCCTACTCGCTACTCACCTCACACTACCCACGACCCACTACCCACGATTCACTGCATACTATTCACTACTGACTACTCACTACTCACGACTCACTGTTCACTACGAACTACTCCCCATTCACTACTAACTACTCTTTACTCACTGCTCACTACTCACTACCCACTACCCGCAAATTACTACTCAACACCAACTACTCACCACCTACAAATCACTACTCCCTTCTCTCTACTGAATACTCACTACTCATTACTCACGACTCACGACTGACTACTCATTTCGCGCTACTCACTACTCACTACTCGCTACTCACTACTCACTGCTCCCTAATGAGTAGTCACTACTCACTATCACTCACTACTAACTACTCACTACTCACTACTCGCTAATCTCTACTCACTACTCACTACTCACTATTCCCTTCTCCATGCTCCCTACCCACCTCCTCCGTCGCAGAAGGGAGCAGCGGGAAAGGCCCCCTCCCTGGCTCTCTGTCCAGCGCAAAGGGGGGGGTCGAAAGTCTCACCCCCCCCCCTTGAAAGGGGGGGGGGTCCAAACCCCCCTCCTTTCAATTAGCAGGGTGATCCAGTGGCGCACTTTGACCATCATGATTGTATTTTCTCAGACGAACGCGGCGCCGAGAATGACGCTGGTGAGGTGGCGAGAATGAAAGTCTCCCTGGCAACGACCATGGAGCGGGGGCGCTGCGTCTCCGTTGGCGATGAGCGCGCTGGGCGCACAATTCAATCCGCTCGGCGCGGCGGCCGCCCCCCGCCGCCCCACTCCCCCCGCCGCCCAAGACTACGGATCGCCCTGAACAGCTGCCGCGAACACTTTTGAACGACCGTGGGGCATGCGATCGCTTTCTTATCCATTGTTTTGCCGATCGGCGCGGGGCCTCGCCCCCCCCCCACCCCCCCATGGAATAGATCATGGCTGTTTTTGGGCGCCAGTTCCAAGCGGCCGCGCCGGGCGAAGGTCCGGGGCCGAAGCCCCCCCCTACTTCCGCCCAGTGTCGAAATGAGAAAATGCTGACCATCGGGGCCGCCCATGTGCAGCATCGCTACACACCGCCTGAGGAAACTAGTTCGAATCGGGCCAAGCCGGCATGGAATCGGCACGGGGTGGCATCGGCCGCGCCGCGATGCGCATCGACGCCGCGCCGGCTGCGGGCCACCTGTCGGCGGTGCCCTTGTCCGCCAACAACGCCCTCAACACGTTGACGCGGGGCCTTGACAGCCCCGCGGGAAACAGCTTCAGCGGCGCCCGGCCCCCGTTGCCAAGAAGGGGGGCGAAGCGAAGCGGCGACAGCGAAGCCGCCCGAAGCCCGACTCACTCGCCATGCATCAAGGGCGAGCACAACCCAACAATAAATCAAGACATGGGGCAGGAGACGCGCGCCGCGCGCCCGCGAGTCAGCGCGCGCCGCTGCGCCTGCATCGAGCTGGGCGACGAGAGGCCCCCTCTGCCTGGCAGAACGCCGCATGCGCGGACGCGGGCGCACGGACCACGCCTGCGGTCTGTCCTTGCTGGGCCGCAACCGCGGCGCAGAAGCCCTGGCCCACGAGTCGGGCGTTGGTAGAACTGGGTTTAGTGGAACCTGGTTTAGCGATCTGTACCGGGGGCGCCCCCCCGTCCCATTTCCACTAACTGGAAACGCCGTCGCCCGAAAAAACACCAATTGCGGTAAACCTGGCTCAGTGAATCTGGCAAATTGAAGGGCTCCCGGGCCCTACCATTAACTGGGTCATCTTACCCGGGGCCCTGGCCCACGAAACCCGACGCCCCGCTGCATCTCGGCACCCGGGCACGGCCGCAGCTAGCCGAGGCAGAACCGAGCGCCGCGCCGGCGCGGGCGAAAGGGAGCGCGCTCGGCGGCGCGGGAGCCCCAGCCCGCAGCGGCGGGCAGCAAGTGGTCGCCCGCGGAGGAGGAGGCCGAGAGGGGGGCGGGGATCGAGAGGAGCAGGAAGGAGGACATCGGGGGCGATAAGGAGACGAAGGACGGCACGGCGACGAGAATGGGCGAAAAAGGAGGGGCGAGTGGGAGGAGGGGCCAGGGGGAGGGGCCAGAGGAGGAGGAGGAGGAGCAAGATGGGCAGAGAAGATCAATGGAAATGGTCTCTCCTCGCGTTCATCGCCCTCTCATCCCGTTCCCCTTCTCCGCCGCCCCCCCCCTTTCGTCCTCCAGAGCCATTTTGGTTCGAGCACGGGTGGCCCAAGGCATCGAATTCCCGTGGACTCGAGCCAGTCAAGGGGTTCTCAAGCCCATTGGCATTTAGGAATGCGCTAGGGGCCCTCAGCACATAATCATCCATACTGCGCTTCGCATGCGCCCAAGTTGCGCGGCGTGGGATGGCAAGAAAGGGCGAGACAGAGCGAAAGAGAGAAATAGAGAAAGAGAGAGAGAGAGAGAGAGAGAGAGAGAGAGAGAGAGAGAGAGAAGCCGCGCACGCCAGAGGCGCATTGGCAAACAGGGGGGGTGAAACAACGCCGAACGGCGACGCGAAGCCTCTGGCGTCGCCAGCTCCACGCAAAGGGAGGGTTTACAAATTTCAGCATGCATACCTTACTCGCAAGTGTGGTGAGCGAGCTTACGCAACACCTGAAATTATCCATAAACCAAAATCATAAAACTCGCGCATCAAAGTCAAGTGTACAGGCCTTGATTGCACAAGGTGTGCACCGCCCCTCGCCGCTGGCCGTCTGGCAAGCAAAGTCGTGCACCTGAGACTTCCACGCGTTGCGGGGCCGGCCCCCCCGGCGAACCCCAGCCTGGGCGATCTCGGAAGTACCGGGCTGGAAAATGCACCAGCGCACGGGGCTGCTACCTGGTATTAAGGCAGTGTGTCCCATGAGGTTCATCGCTGTAAAACAGTTGTTCGTCAATACTGCGGCTTATGCGCGAGTGCTCGATGCCCGAAATGCGGCGCAGGTAACGTACCTGAAAAAGTATGGATCTTGATGCGCTCTGCTTCGTCAAACCAGACAGCGTGTACACAATACAACAACTTAGATACTATACGCGTCAAAAACTGCTAGCTGTTTGTCGCGGGGCAGCCACGCGTGCTTCCACAATTTGCACTGCGTCTCAGAATCGACGCTGGCCATGCCCAGCCGACAGCTGAGTTCAGGCCCGCTCTGACCCGTGGAGATCCAGATTCGTCCTAAGTAGACCGCGCTGTCCTTGCTCGGGGAGGGGGGCCCGTCTGGCCTCGCCAAGACAGTCCCGCAACAAACTGGTAGAGCTTCAAATTTGCCCCAAGTGAAGGCGAGCCCGCAGTTGGACCCCGCGCGCTGGATCGACCCCGCCAGCTTGGAAACATAGTCTTCGCTGACTCCAACTACCAAGGCGCCCTCGGCGTAGAAGACTTCGCTGACGCGTGTCCAGGCGTCTTGCGTTAGGCCGCTCGCGTGGAAAAGCTCGGCTCGCGTCGCGCATGTGGGCCGCAATGGCGATTAAGAATAAGAGCGGCGATCAAGGGCGACCTCGGGAGACGCAACGGGCCTGCTGCTGTGGCTCGGACGTCTGGCCCGCGCCCCTCACTCGGAGAGATCTGCCCGCGTGCACGGCCCGAACTTCGGCGAAGTGCCCGGGGATGCCGAGGCGGACGAGCGCCTGCACATGGGCGGTTGGCGAGGCGCTGTCAAATGCCCTGGCCCAGTCCAGCGCCAGCAAGACCAGTTTGCCAGATCGAGAACTCCAAGTGTTTTCGATCAACCTGCGCGCAACGAACAGCGCATCCGCGGTGCCGCGCCCTGATCGGAAGCCGAACTGCGCGCCCCAGATAGATCTTACCCTCGGTACCTGCGTCCTTTAAGCTGCCAAGGAGGGCCATTGCGTACATTGTGTAACCAAGTTGCAGCAATGGTATTGGCCGATAAATGGCGCACTCGGCCGCGTCGCCTTTCTTCAACAACGCGATGGCGACTGCTTCGTGCCACGCATCCGGCGCCGCCTTATCAGTCGAGCACTTGTTGCAGATTAGCGCAGCCCGCTCGAGAGCCGCAGCGCCTGGCGCGCAGATAACCTTCCAGAACCCCCGCGGGATGCCATCGCCTCCAAAAGACCAATTCCGTCTCAGCTTTCGCTCAGCATTGCGAACCGCTCCTGGGAGAATGGGGCGTTCCGGGACTGGGGAAAATTGCTCCTAATAGGGGATGCGTGTTAGACATTGGCCACGGGTCTCACAGCCCATTGAACTCTGGGAAAATTATCAGCGAGCGCGTCTGCCCTCTGACCGCTGTCAACCATTTTTCCGATCGGATCCTTCGCGCGGCCCTGCCGCGCCGCCGAACCCTTCCTCAACTTCCGAATCTCTGCCCAATCCCCGGAGGCAAGGAGATGGTCGAACTACTTCTCTCTGTCTGCTTTGACCCGCGCTTTGATGGTACCGTGAAGTCGCTTCTCGGTCAAAATATCAACCCCTCCTTGCTTCCCCACGGAGCGTGATTGGCTCCAGTGTCGCGCTGCTGATCCATGGTCGATGGCGAATTGCCGGAACTGCGGGCAGGCATTCTCCGGCAGCGTCTTTCATGGCAACTGCCATCGATGTGTCTGGATCCTTCCCCATGCGCCCGTCGCAAACTAAATCTGCTATTTGGCCAGAGAATGCAGCGCTCGAGCCACCCGCCAACCTGCTGCCAGACAGCGCCTGCATGTCGGGCTTCCCCCCTCGCTCCCGGGCGGTTTTCTCAGCGCGCGGGCGCGCGCGGCAGACGGGCAGGATGCGGCGCAACGCAGCGGGCCGCACCCTTGACTGCGAATATCGCTGACAGACGGCCGCCGGCCCACAGGACCAAGTAGGGCGCATATTTGGCCAGAATGTTCCGGGCGATGCGGATCGGCGGGCGTCGAACCGATGTTACGGCGCACCATTTGCGCCTCCGGCGGGCGGTCGAAGAACGCGCTGCCGACCAGTGGCTCGCGTGCGCCGCGCAGCTCGAGCAGCGGACCGCGGTTGATATCTGGGTCATGATGCGCAGACGGGCAGCCGAAAACACGCGGCCCAATGCATGGTAAATCGCGCGGGGGCTGCCTGCGCAGCCTCGCATTGGAATCCCCGCGAAACACTGGCCCTCCTTGCCCGGAGATGTCTCGGAGAAGGGCGCCGAGAGACTGGTGGAGTTCTCGTCTGGCCTCGCGCGGTTTGCCGCTGCGCGGGGCGCAACTGCTGAAAATCGGCGCCGCGCCGCTGAAAACGCGCAGCTTTACCGCGAGCGCCCTCCGCGGCGCTTTTCGGAATCCGATGATGCTTGCACGTGTCTGCGGAGATCTGAGAAAACCAACCCCCGCCGTCGCCTGGTCGGCCGCGTCTTCAGAGAGCGCCAAAAGGCAATCGGAGTCAGTGACCCCATGCGTCGACTCTGGCGCGTGAGTCTCCTGGAGTGCGAGAGCATCGGTGTTAAACGCCCGCGCGTGCTGTTGAAATTATTCGATCGTCTTGAATTCTGCCAGCCCCACCCGCGTTCCGCGATCCAAGCGCGACGTCTTTCCTGCAGGGGCGCAACGGCCCAGCGCGGTAATCGAAATCCTCCGCGCGGCTGCTGTCGCGGCCACCCGCGCCCCCGATGTGCATCCATGCTGTCGTGCATGAAGTTCTGGCTCGAGCGATTGCATGGGTCGGCCCCCCCCTGCCCCCCCCCCCCCACCCCGCATATGAGCCAAGTCCATGGATGGCGCCGCTTTGCTGGCGGCAGCCGTTCGTGCAGCAGCCCGAGCGAATGCGCCCCGTCGAACGGCGCGAGCGGTTGCGGCGGCGGCGGCCGGCGCCCTGGCGCGCCCTGCTGCCGCTGCGAGGCCTCGCTCCGACGACTTGCCGCGCGCCCCGGATGCGCGGGGCCCAAGCGCAGGCGCCGACGGCCCCGCCCAATTGGCAGAGGCGCTGCGCGCGGCAAGACGCGCTCAACGTCGGGGGAAAAAGGCGCGACGCGTGGCTGTCGAGCGAGCGCCTGCCGACGCCGCGACGCCGCGCGATGCCCTGGCCGCCGAGGCGGGCGCGGGCGCATCCGATGGATGCGCGGCCGGCCAGCGCACTGGGCCCTGGGGAAGCCCAGCTGCAGAGCCCGCCCAGGCGCCACCAGGGCCCGCCGGTGATCCACCTGCGCCCGCTGGCCCTGCCTCTGCTAAACTGCAGATCCATGGCTTTGGAGCTGGCACACGGCCCTGGTGATCTGGCCACCGAGGTCCTTGGCGCTCTCCGCGCGGCTTCGCGGGCGACGCCGGCAGGGGTGGCACGTCACGCGCCGCGTTGCAACGCCGCCCCTGTCAAGGGTGGAAAGTCCGGCGGAATGCGAAAGTTTTAGCTCGCCGTTTCCACATTCGCACTGCAGCTCATGAGTCTCTGCGTCTTGGCCTGGTGGAGCCGTCGCCGACGACGCGTTTGCTCGGCTGCGCTTATGCAGCGTAAGTCTCGCGGGCAACATCGCGACCCCTCTTCCGAGTTCTCTTGGCCATTATCTGATATCTCACTTCCGAAAATCCCAGGCGCTTGCAGCCTCGGGCTCCGACGCAGAGCTTTACCGTGGCAAGCTCGCCCATCGCATCGCGCATCGACCTGGCGCTGCCCTTTCTGAGCCCAATGTAGCCTCGAGGCAGGCTTAGCCGAACCCACTTTATTTTTAGTGGCTGGGCAGCCCCCAATCCATCTTCCTCACTGAATGCCGTCGTGAATGCGATACCCATATGGGCTCGCAATGGCAGTATCGCCGGCTGCCGGCGCTGGTGAAATTTTCGAGGGGGGGCACTTCCTATTCCCATGGGACTCTCTACCCCCGGGCAGGGCCCGCCTCGGGGCCGCCCTTCGCTTGGGCCGCCATGCCAGCTGCCTCCCTGGATGCGATCCCGACGCGCTTCGTTCTCAGCAAGACGATCAGCGCGCGCTGGTGCAACTCGCCCCACGCAATCCAATCGCCCTTCCAGTCGTATTCAAACCCGGTATTCGTGATTTTCGCCGTGAGAACATGTCCCCCGCCCACTTTGACCACATGCGGAACATCGTCGGTGATCGAGATCGCGCGCGGCGCCTGCCTCTCCGTCTTCAAGATGCGCTCGAGGCCGCAGCAGAAGTTCCTGGCCGAGCGCTCAAGGGCGGTTCGGTCCTGATTGGGCCAGGCTCGCTTGCTTCCACTTCGTGGGCCAGCCCACATGAGGAGCTCCACAGCTCGGTCGCGATCAAGACAGCCTCCGAACTCGGCGAAGATGATTCCGGCGCAGCGCCCCTCGACGTACATCTGCGTCGGCAGCGGGGCCCCCAGCGACGGAAGCTTGTCGTTCAACCGCGCGGTCGCCCACTCGAGGTCCGAGAGGCCCTCCAAACTGCCATCGACTGCGGCGGCTGCCTTCTTATCCAAGCCTGCCTGCTCCTGCGGACGTACCGGCGCGCGTGGGGGAGCAAGCGAAGACCCTCTTCATGTAATCCACGATGCCCTCCCGGATCTTCATTTCCAGCACGTCCATGGCGGGGCGCCGCAGCGGGTCTTTGCACAAGCTCTCCAATTTCTCGACGCGGACACCGGCGACGGTCATGCGCTGCTCGGAGAACTCGAGGCGCTCGGAAGGGCTCGGATTCAAGTCGGTTGTGTTGCCGCCTATGCCCCGCACCTTTTTGCGTAGCTCGTACACTCCCGACGTCGCGGGCCGCAGTAGCGCCGCGATCCCTGCCATGGCCACCGCCTGGTCCTCGCCCATCCCTGCGCCCAAGTCCGGGTGCCTGAAAGGGCGGTCGCTCTACAGCTCCTGCTGCTGCCCCCCCCCGCCCCGCACGCGCTGGTAGCCGTCGTCCGCGGGGGGGGGGGGGGGTAGTAGCCGAAGCGACTCCACCTGGGCAAGTCGGGGAAGATGGGCCGCGACCAGTGCGGGCCGCTGTCTCGCTGGGTCCATTCATCTTCCCCCATGGGTCCATCTTCTCCCGCGTATCGCGCCTCATCAGCAGGTCCTTGACCGGCGTGCCAGCCGACTGGCCGCGGGTCGGAACAGGCAATCCGACGAGCCCCCTCTCCATATCCACGGCTGCGCTCACGACGGCAGAGACTGGGGCCGCGCTGGAAGCCTGCAAGCCCTTGAGCCAACGTGCTTGAACAAGTATAATGCTCAACGGGCGTTGTGTGATATTACATTCTGGTGTACTTTCAGCTGCCATTAAATTGGATCGCGTGTGCCGTATTTCAATTTACTCTGCCACATCTTACATATTCCTAAATGAAGCCGTGACAGCACGCTCAGAGGCGGCCAGGCGGGGTACAGGTTCTCATCGTCAAGTGGCGGGTGCAATTGGCCACCAACCTCAACGCTGGGGCATCGGCCTGGTTCCGTCAGCTTCAATGCAAGATCCTCCCACTACCGCAAAAGGGGTGCAGTTCAGTTGTCCGTTCCACGTCCAGCTGGGGCAAAACATCATTGATTACAAAGCTGGCATCTCGCATCCCTGCTTTGGGGGGGTTGCAATTTGTATTTGGTGGTGTGTTGCATTTGGTGTTTCATATTTGTGTGGTCCCTTTGTGGCACTGGGCGTAACAAAAGGCTGGCAAACTTTCCCGATGTGCTTGGCCATATGATTTCCTAAATACCGTGAATAGTGTCACGATCCACGTCCCCACGCTTTTGGGGCTTATTCCACTATCCGCGTTCTGTGCACATCGCTTGCTTGTGTCACTTCCTTGGGCCCCGCCGTAATGCCAGCGCACTCGCTCCGATGATTGCCAAAGCACTACGGTTTCGCATGGGGGCCAGTTGGTGCGTACGACGGGCGGGTGGCCATGTCCGCCGTGGCCGGTATTCGTGGGGCGCGATGTGCTCACCATTACCACGCTGCTGGGCACGTGCGGCGGAGGCCCTCTACAGGCGGCGCCCATGTCGCTCCCTCGGGTGTCGACCCGGCGGCCAGGCACGGGGGCCTCAAATTGTTCGCGTGAAAACGGGCATCGCTCTTCCTGCCGTCGCTCGGACGTCCTCTCCCCGCGCACCGTTTGGCGTCGCGCGTGTGCTCCAGGCTGGCCCAAGTGTTCCGGCCCTGCCCTCGCCGAGAAACAGATGCACACGTCGGCGCGATGCCAAGTATTCTCTTTCGCATGACTTCGTCAGTGGCCCCATTCCCATTCCCATTCCCAGTCCTCCTCCTCCTCCTCCTCCTCGCGCTCGCTCCTCCTCTTCTTTCTCCCCTACCTCCTGCTCTTGCACCTCCTCCTCCTTCTCCTCCTGCATCGCCCCTCGTTCCTCGCTTCTCGCTCCTCCTCCTCCTCCTGCTGCTCCTCCTCCTCCCCCTCCTCCTCCTCCTCCTCCTCCTCGCTCCTCCTCCTCCTCCATCGCTCCTCGCTCCACTTCCTCCTCCTCCTCCTCCTCCTCCGTGTCCTCCTCCTCCCCCTCTTCCTCCTACCCCTTCTCCCCCCTCCTGCCCCTCCTCCTCCTCTCCGCCTCCTCCTCCACATTTCTCCCCCTCCTCTTTCCTCGCTCTTCCCTCGCTTTCCCCTCTCGCTCCCCACCTGCCAAATCACACCACTGCGGACGAGACGGGGGGGCATCCTTGCCCCTGCGCAGCGAAGACTGGGGACTCGCTGACAAACAGCGGCCCCACCAAGCAGATCCGCCGCCCCCAACCGCTGGGGGATCCCAGGAGGATCCCAGGAAGAGCAGGGGGAAAGCAACAACAAAAACAACTGACGCTGGACCCAACCATGTGCAGGTGTAGCATCGCAGTTGTCGAAGTCGTTTTCGGAAGAGCTCCCTGTGGGGCCACGAAACGTGTGAAGGGTGTGCAAAAGCGGGTGCGGGTACGCCGTACAGACCCTGCCGCTGAGGTCTTCGGTGGAGCTCCCTATGGGGCCGCTAAACGTGTGAGGGGTGTGTCGAATCGGGCGCGGGTGCGCCATTCGGACGCTGCCGCTGAGGCCTGCGGTGGAGCTCCATTTGGGGCCACGAAATGTGCGAAGGGTGCGCCGAGTCGGGTGCGGGCATGCAATACGGACCCTGCCGTAATGGCCTTCGGTGGAGCTCCCTTATGAGGCCACGAAGCGTGTGAGGGGTGTGCAGAAGCGGGTGCGGGTACGCCATACGGATGCTACCGGTGTGGCCTTCGGTGGAGCTCCCTATGGGGCAACTGGAAATGTGGGGTGTGTGCCGGATCGGGTGAGGGAACGCCATGCGAAGGCTGCCGCCACCGCTGGAGTCTTCGGTGCAGCTGCCTTTTGAGCCACGACTCGTGTGAGCGGTGTCCTGAAATGGGTGGCGGGTAAGCCATGCGGACGCTCCCGCTGGAGCTTTCGGTGGAACTCCCTGTGGGGCCAAGAAACGAGGGGTAGACCGAATCGGGTGCGGGTACGCCATGCGGGCGCTGCGGATGGGGCCTTCGGTGGAGCTCCTATGGGGCCATGAACCGTGAGGGAAGGTCTGATTTGACTGGCGTGTGCGCCATGCGAGCTCTGTCGCTGAGACTTTCGGTGATCTCCCTGTCGGGCCACGAAACGTGCGAGAGGTGTGCAAAAGCGGGTGCGGGTACGCCATACGGACGCTGCCGCTGGGGCCTTCGGTGGAGCTTCCGATGGGGCCATGAAAAGTGTAATGGGTTCGCAGTGCTGGCACGCGGAAGGCAGAGGCAAATATGGGAGGAGGGAGGGGGGAAGGAGGAGGACGCGGGGCACTGTCTCTTCAAAACAGGCACCCAACAACACAGGATGGTTGGAAACACCAAGTGGCACGTGTGCCATGGCTCTTGCACAAAAAAAAGGGGAATGATGAGGACGACACGGAGGCGTAGGAGGAGGACCAGTGTAAGCCCAAGAGTCATCAACGATGTTGGAGTAAACCCTCCCTCCAAGCTCCCTCTTCATAGGCCCCTACAACGGTTCATTTCCATTGGTGGAACTGCCTCGTTGGAGGACACCCGTTTGAAGACCCTGGAGCATGCCAAAACATTGCTCTCGGGATTCCAACGACACGGATCAAACTGACTGTTGCGTCTTAACGATCCTGAATCATCCCAACCATTCCTAGGACGTCAGCAAAGAGAATCGATGTAACTGTTACACCGGCATAATCCGAAATCCTTGCAACACACCATTTCTGGTACGTTGATGATGGGATCTCATGAAACTCTTGAGAATGTTGAAAACACATGTGCGCGGCGCTAAAGCGAGAACCACATTTTGAAAAAGAGCCGTCCTCAACCCGTGAACTTCTTGTAACTGTTGAAAACGAATATGTAAGGCGCTGGGGCGAGACTCACATTTTGAAAACCACCCGCCCTCAATACGTGAAACTCTTGCAAAGGTTTGAAACGAATGTGCACTGCGCTAAACCGAGAGCCAGATCATTTTGAAAACGAGCCGCCCTGTATCCGTGAAGCTTTTGCATTTTTCAGAAGTAATGCGCGCGGCGCTAAGCCGAGAGCCACAATTTGAAAACCGTCCACCCACAATCCGTGAAACTCTCGCAAGTTGATTTAACGAATGTGCGCCGCGCTAAAGCGAAAGTCACATTTTGAAAACAACCCGCCCTACATCTGTGAAACTGTTGTCCATGTTTAAGCGTCAGAATCAAAAATGGTGAGAAAGTCTCAGGCGAAACGCCCAGCCCGCCCTAAAATCTGGCTTCGGTGTGCGACAGCGAGAAATTATTTATAAGGAGAATGAGATGGTGGGGGCGGAGGGGGGCGGAATGGACTGGGGTCGTGGGCGCGGGACGGTGGGGGCCGTGCGACGCCGAAATGAAGTGGTCGGGGCGGAGGGGGGCGGGGTGGGAACGGCACTAGACGTGGGGCGGTGCGACGCCGAAATAAAGTGATCGGGGAGGAGGTGGTCACGCTGGTGATGGTGGTGGTTGGCGTGGGTGGGCGGGTGGAGGGGACGGAGGGGCGGGGCGGCGGGGGCGGCGCAACGCCGAAATCATGCGGTCGGGGTGGCGGGGGGCGGGGTGGATAGGGCGCTGGACGGAGGGCGGTGCCACGTTGTTGGCGGTGGGGGTTGGTGTATAAAGTGCCGGGGTGGACAGGTTACTTGGCGGGGGGCGGTGTCACGCTGGTGGTGGTGGTGGTGGTTGGTGGCGTGTTCGGGGCGGAGGGGGGCTGGGTGGAGAGCACTGGGCGGGGGGGGCGGTGTCACGCTGGTGGTCGTGGTGGTGGTAGTGGCTGGCGTGGGCGGGTGGAGGGGCGGGGGGGCGGGGCGGGGGGTTGAAACATAAGAGAGACCGTTTGCAAGAGAACTAAACGTTTGTTGCACCCGTCTGCTATAAGATGGGAGGTTGAAGCATTTAGCAATCGAAAATAGATTGGGGTTCCGCCCACCCCCTGAATAGGACGGGCGAGGGAGAACCATGTGACACTTGAAGTAGGAAGGCATCTGCATACTTCTGTCGTTTGGGAATCCGCAAACACCTACTTCAACAGTCGATGGGCATCACCCCAAGGTGTTCAAATAGTCCCTTCATAAGCGGATGCATTTTCTTCACCCTCCTAGTTTTGGTCCCTTGCTTGCCGCGCTCGCGCGCCAGCCTGCGCGCGCTCGCGCGAATACTGCGGCCGCTCGTCGGCCCAAAGGGACCAGAAATTCGAAACGCGCCGTCATCGAACAAGTTGCTGAAATCGCGGATGCGCTAACTTTTTGGTGGCTTGTCGTTCTGGGCCTCCGGATGGGGATTGGAGGGGGGGCGGCTCGCGGCAACGGCGAGATGCGCCTCCAGATCCGTGTCAGAACGCACTCCTGGAGATGGTCGGGGGTCGCTTTGAGGGATGATGATGAGGAGGAGCGAGCGAGCGACCTCGGCAGCAGTTCGGCTTCGATGCGCGGGGCATGGGCCTTGGAAGATTGGGCGCCTGTCAGCGTCCTGCGTTGCTGCTGGTAATGATGATGATGATGAGGAGGAGGAGGGGCATATGAAACGACAGGACGACGACTCGGACCCTCGGCTCGACCTCCCTTGTCGGGCCCCGCGTCGTCTGCAACGTCGTCGCGCACCGGCCGGCCCACCGCGCCCCGCCACCGCCGAATCCACACTCTGCTCCTCCCCCGTCCAGTCGCAGTGTCTCAGTCGTTGCCGGCGTGTTGGTCGCTCCCCTCTTCCAGGGGAACAAATGACATAAGCATAAAAATTGTTCACGCCTTGTCCACAGAGTGCGCACGTGGTGTTCGGGATAGGTAGGTGGGTTCTTTGTGTTCCTGTTGCCATGAGAATGCAGCGCTGCAGTGAGTGTGTAGCGTGAGCAGAGCGATTTGTCACCGTCCGTATGCGTCCTTGGCTCAGAGTTTCGAGAGGGAGATCCCTCGACTGAAGCACGCTCAACCGGGCTAGGTGCACCCAAGACACATCTAGAGAGTTTGATATCGTAGAGAAGAATATTTGATTGCGTGTTAGTCGCTCCCCTCTTCTAGGGGAGCGAACAGTGACATAACCATAAAACCTGTTGATACTTCGCGTATCCCCACCAACCTATCCAGAAACGATGCCCAGGGGAGTTGAAAAGATCAGGGAAGCGGGAAGGGCGGGGCAAACCGTCATGTACTCCAAGAGAAGGATGGAGGAGCCTCGTGGGGGTCTCCTGGGAGCCTGTTGGAGGCCTCTTGGAGCCGTCTGGGCGCCTCTTGGGGCACTCTTGGAGCGCTCTTGGGAGTTTTAGGGGCGCTCTTCGGCCCATCTTGGGGCCCATCGATCAAACCAGAGGGGAGCTCCAATTAGCGCCCCCTCCTCGGGAGCCTCTAAAATAACCTCTTGGGGCGCTCTTGGGGCGCTCTTGAGCGCTTTTGGGCGCTCTTGGGGCCATTTTGGGGTTCTCTTGGGCCTCTCTTGGGGTCCTGTTGGCCCATCTTGGAACCATCTTAAAGCCTCGGATGGTCATCAGAAGCGAAAAGGCGAGAAAGCGAAACAACATGATTTTCCTTTACTTTTGGATAAGTGATGGCCTCTTTGGGGCTTCCTCGGGGAGCTCTTTGGCCACTTGGAGCCGTCTTGGAACTTGTTTGGGGCATCTTGGAACATGTTGGAAACCATCTTGAGGAATCTTGCGCTGCCTTGATCCATCGTGGAGGCCATCTTGGGCTCTCTGAGGCCCTCTTGGAGCCATCTTGGGCCATACTGGACGTCCCGACCGCTCGCGAACCCCCCCGTCAAGGTCCAAGGGAGGGGTTAAGGGGGAGGGGTCAAGACAGCCTGTCCGCACGCAAGCCGTCTAGCTCACTCCCATCCGCCCTCCCACCACATAAGTGGCATCCGAGTCTCGGCATAGCCAGGGGTCGCCACTGGATGGACAGCCACTGGTAACCAAAGCGGACGCCAGGTGCGCGACGCTCGCCGCGGGCTCCACATGCGGTTGGTGTGCCATCCTTGTACAGATCGTGATGCCCCCCTGTCCGCATGGTCCAGATGCTGATGTTGGAGGCGTCAACATTGTTCCGGGCCTGCGCACAGAAAGCATCATCATGCGGGCACCACCGCCATCCCTGTCAAAATAATACGAAATGATCGCGGGTGGCCAGCACGATACCCACGACGTTGTCGCAACGTGCACTTTGCATTGCTTTTGAGACGGATGGTGGTCCTGCGCAGAGCGGCCTCACTAAGGGTACCCCGCCACCGTTATCAAAAAGCAATACAACGTGCTCACAGGGCACCAGCGCGCTATCCAGGTTTTGCTGCAATATGCACCTCGTATTGCTTTCTGACATGGATTATGGAGGGTGTTGGCAGGGTGGGCCCCACAATGTGCATTTCGTATTGTTTTTTGGAATGGATGATGGGGCGGGTGCCCGCATGGTTCTGGGTTGGCTGCCAGCCAGGTGAGGGAGGGGGCGTTTATTAGTAGGGAACAATGATCAAGTTACCCACCCGCCCGCAAGCCGTCTAGATCACTCCCACCCGCCCTCCCAACACATAAGTAACACCCGAACCTGAGCATGTTCAGCGGTCGTCTTTGGATGGACAGCTACTGGGAACCAAAGCCGACCCCAGGTGCGCGACGCTTGGGCGAGGTGCGCCACACGTGCCAGGGGCGCCACTCGCGCCAGGCACCCCTGGGGCCCGAGCGTGCCAGGCACGCCTAATGCGCCAGATGCACCACGTGCTCCGATTGCTCCCTGTGTGCCGCACACTCCAGCCGCGCCAGGTGCGCCATGTTCGGGTCACGTGCAGAGTGCGTCAGGTGCGCCTGCGCACGAGACAGCACACATCGTGAAACGTGCCGGCCCCCGCCATCCTTGTCGAAAACCCTGTCCATCGTTGTATCTAGTGGGCCTGCGCACAGCAAGCCACGCGCCACCACCCCCGCGGTACCTGTCAAAAACAATTTGACAATGATCGCGGGATGGCCGCGCATGATCCAAATTTAGCCGCGAGGTACATGTTGTACTGTTTTTTTGTCAGGGATCGTAGCCCTGCGGACGGCAGGAAATACGCTGCCACCCCCGCCGTCCCTGATTTGCCCCACAGTGTATTTTGCATTGTTTTTTGACAGGAATGCTGGGGAGGGGCCGCATCGGCTTCGTTGCGCGTGCCCCAAATGTGGAGGCAGAGTACGGTTTGTATTGTTTTTTGAAAGAGATGGTGGGGAACGGGTCGGCATGGGATCCTCATGGTTCCTGGTTGGACGCCGGTCCTGGGGGAGGGGGTGTCTATGAAATAAGGACCGGTGCTACGCCCTCCCCGAGGAGGAAAAAGGGGGGTGGAAAAGGAAACGTCCTAGACCACCTACGCTTAAAAGCCGCTGGTGGGACTCGGAGGTCCGCGCGGATTTCTCGGATCAGCGCTGGTCCCCCCTGGCGGCGCCTCCGGCGCCGCCCCTGGCGCGCTCTGCGCGCCAGGGAAGGGGGTCCAGCGCAGGTCCGAGAAATCCGTGCGGACATCAGAGTTTTTATGTTTATGTCATTATTCGTTCTCCTATATTCCACTCGCTTTAAATCACTAAGGCTGCCTAGAATTTCGACTGCCCTGGATTTCTGCCACGGCAGTCCGTCCGCTGCGGAACTGGACAGCCGTCAGCGTCGAACAACGAGGTCAAGGAGATTACGCCATGATGGTGATGATGATGATGGCGATGCTGATGGTGGTAATGATGAAGACTCGTGCACTGAAATGAAACCCCACGACGGCAAACTTTGTATGTATCTAAAGGGCACAGGCGAGGCAGCAGTGGACTTTTGGCTCACGAAGACCTGATGGTGACCAACTGGTCGCCGCCCACCCCAACCCTGCAATCAATTTGCCCATGCGACAACGAGAGAATAAAGAAAACGCATCGCATTCTGACCAGGAGCGCTCTTGAAACACTCTTCCACACCCGACGAGCTTCGTCGATCTCGCGATCCCTTTCCCCAGACTGAATTATCCCTTCCCCAAAGCTGGGATTTCTTTTAGGTGTGCCTGCCAGTCCTGGGACCCCGAAGCGGCACCCGGACTCCGACCTTTCTACAAAACAACAAAATCGAACAACAAAACGCTGGCGCCATTTTTCCCCACGAAAGCCCCGCCCCCCCGCACGGGCTGCCGGCATGACCCATCCGTCCTTCGACTGATGGTCACCTTTTTGCACGAGGCTGTGCCCACCGGGGGAATGCACCCAACGACTAGTCGGAAGGCCAGAGGA